>MU225256.1:15320739-15334558 GCA_018584345.1 Thuja plicata | reverse complement strand
CAGTATGGAAGAAGAAGGATTGGTTATACTTCAGCAACCAATAAGATATTAACTTCAGAAGAATCAGTCTTCTAGAAGCCAATTTGACCCTTATACTTCAGCAAGGGCACAGATCAGAAACTTCTCAGAGAAAACAAACAAAATATAATATATTCAATCGATAGCCCCGAATGAATGCCTTGCCTCTTGCTTTTATAATTAAAAAGTGTGTTCTCTCACACACTTTTCACTTGAAGCACTTTTATGCTTAGGCACATATTGAGTATTATAATTTATTAACTCATTTGGCTCCAAAAATGACCTTTTCATCAATATCATGAAATTATGACACGCTAAGTCCCTGTTTCTTGTGCCCACGATTTAAAAATTTTCATCCCGGTTCCAACGAGCTATAACACTAAGGTGCCCAACATATAATACCAACAAAAATGGCAACCTTAGCAGATTTAATTAAATAATAATAATAATTCACCCGTCTTGCGAAAACAACTGAAGAAGCATCAGAATCGAAATCTGTCTGCACTGGAGTGATCCTGATGATAAAAGATGATAAACGAACCTGACGGGGTGACTTACTAAAAATAGACGCTCTCTCCAAGATTCTTGGAGCCCAAACCGGAAGCCAGAAATGAAAACTGAGAGCATCATTCAACTCCTCTAAGTCATCTGAGCTCATCGGAACTATCCATTGACTTACTATAAATAGTAAGTTCGCACCAATGACCCTCTAACACCTCGCCAGACCACGAGGATCGCAATAATGATCTGGCACCATCCATTCAATGACCCTGCTAAAAAGGGGGTCATCACACATTATGCCAAAACATTCAAATTTTATCTTGAACACAAATTAATGTATCTACTATTAAAATATCTCAATAATAAAAAAAATGCTATTCAACTACATAAAATATAATATGTTAATCTCACAACTTATCTATAATTATAATTTTATACCCTATAATATTAATCTCTCCCACAAAAATAATTTGATACTACTTACTAAATAATGTCTTTTAACATTATATTCTTACATTCTTTACTTCAAAGATATTTTCCCTCATATCTTTTCTTATCCATAAATGTTTATGTAAATATAAAGGGAATAAATTTCATTAAAAGAATATCTTAGAATTTTGAATCGTGTCATATATTTTCTTTTTAGATTTTGATAAACTTGCAATGAAAGGATTTTAATATAAGGGACCAATGTTTGAGGATTATAATGTTTAGTTAAATGAGCTTATATCTTGTATCAATTCAATAATGTTTCCTCGATTAATGAAACATATATATATATATATATATATATTCATGTAAATCCAAAGCATTCAGCCCACCCTAAAATGTAATGGATTGTTTTATTAATTTTATTATATGAGACGATTCTTTCTTTTGTCATATGCAAGGAGAACTAATCCAACTGAATACAAATAGACAAGCGCAAAATGAATAAAGTTAATAATGATAACATTACCATTATCAAGCAAGTAAATATTCTAATTCCGTTTCATTTTAGTATGCTGCGTTTTTTTTGACAAGTGGCTCCATCCATTCTTCCACTCAGTAAGCTTTGAAGTCCGTACCGCAAGGATTATATATATATTTTTTTAAATAATCAATCTTTATACTTTATAACCATCCACATGTATAAACGAGCACACTTGCTCCATGGTGTGCCATTCCCTGGGAGTCTAGAATAGTGGCTGCAGAGGAGGATTCACCATGAGCTTAAAAATGAATTATTTTAAATTCAAAGTGATGAATCGATCATACCAGCTATAAATGGGAGAGTTTGATACAATTTGCATCGAACGAAAATACAGTTAATAACTCAAAATGATAAAAAGACCTGTATATGATTCTTCTACGTCAATTAGGTAGTTCACAAGAATAGTATTATTGCTGCAAGCCATCACATCTTTTTTATACCTTCGCATCCACTGAAGCAGATTGTGCATAAACATTGACTGATGTTTGAATGCGGCTTTAATAAGTCCGCGAGTTCGGTAAGATAGTAATGCATGAATTAAAACCACCATCTTAGTCTAGATTGTATTTTATCATGAAAATGAAAAGATATTTACAGATTGTAATTGTAAAAATCTCAACTTCTCATACCTATTTTTCAATCATTGTACTTCATGCCAGGTTAGGAGATGGATTGCGTTTAATTCCTTGTGCAACTCATGTTCAATTATTTAATATAAAGGTGCAGAGCCACTCAACAGTACAGTCTACGAAGAAACTTTGTAGTTGAAGGAGCACAGCTGGGACCATAATGGCTCTTGTTGACAGTTGAGTCTCATCGATGAGGTGTGTGGATCATTATGTGGTGAACAAGAAATGGAGGGCGTTCATTTATGTCACGCCAGACAGAGATTACTCTCAATCTGATTTGAATGGCGATTCCACCAATTTCATAAACTTGCTCACAATACCGTCAATCAACCGATGACTTGTAAATTAAAGAAGACCCTGGAAGACTAAGGTTACAAGAGTAGCTGAGAATACCAATAGTCTACCAATTCGTATCATTCACAAATTTCTATTTTATGCTATTGGCTACCCCAAGTCAAGGGTTTAGCATTTAGTCTACCAGATATTTATTATTATGTGGAGGCAAATGCGCTCATTAAAAGTTGATAGACCACTCCAACCACAATTATTTTTCTCCCTGCAATGGCATTTACTCCCATTGCTAGAGCGCACATCAACGAGTATGGTTATCTCATATGTAGACATGTTTACCTAACTCCATTATCTATAAATGTTATTTCCCTTGTAATTCCATGTAGTCACCACATCACAGCGATTGGGGATATAGGAAAGAATGGTGAGCGACAGTCATTGCACAAATTAATTTTCACTTAGCAATCCCTAATATCAGTAGGAGTCCGGTCTTCTTTGTCAGATCATACTATGTCATTTGTAAGGCTACAAGTCTCCTAGGTCTACAACTTCTATTGCATACTGAAATTTTTTTCTCAAATCCATGACTACGGTTGGGTTGAAAGTAAACAAAACACCTACATCTTTTACATACACATCTATTCCACATGCAAATTAGAATTAACTCATTTCCAGAATGAGAGATATTATCTTTGTTTGGGTATATCGTTTAACCCACTTCATTCAATCAAAATAGTATGCAAAGCATCATATGCACTGCCCATGCATAGTATGAGCGATATGCCAGTACAAAGAATATCTTACTCTTTCCAGAATTAAACTTATAATTCATTACATTGCTTATTCACAATACAAGAACTATAATATGGGTTGCGTATTTGTTATTTAAAATCAATTTCACAAATAATCCACAAATAACATACTTCAATATATGGACTCAAAAGTACATAATTCCCCAAATCTTTACCAAAATCACAACTAAGAAAATGTAGACGATGTTAAATTAAAATCTCACCATAACATTATGAAATAACTTAAAAAAAACAAAAAACTATCACTTTCAAATATTCAAAAGATCCTCATAGAGTTTTGCATATGGAAAAATACAACAGAAGGTCTTGCTCTCTTCCCTTCCGTAATGGCATCATGAAGCCTTAGGGGCTCTAGCCATACCCCCGAGCAAGAAAAGTATTATAGACCCATGTCAAATTCAGGGAGTCTTCTCATCTACCACAAAATGACTATTATAACATAGTATTAAAACTTTCACATGACCACTACCAGATTCATATAAATTAAAAAATACCACTCGCATAATCTCTCATACTAGTTTGTGCTCCTATATAAAAAAAGTTAAAGATAAAAATTGCAAAAAATCTAAATCTTTCAAACATGGGAGATAGGGAGTAGGGAAGACTTATCTCTCCAAATAATTGCATCTTTCTCCTCCATCCCTGCATGCAATGCCTTTTTTATTTCTTTCAAATTTCTCCTCATTTCTCAAAACCTACAAGTTCTCCAAAGTGGAGAAGTGGGTAACAACCCTACTCTTCCTTTACAAACTCATTATAAGGAAGAGTAACTTGAAAGACTTGGATGTGGAGGTGACACTTGTCATCTTTCCAACCATTCCTCCATGTGGTCTTTTCTTCATTTAAGAGGGGACACCAAGTATGACACCCCATGTGCACACCATCCCCAAAGTCTTCCCTCATAAATGAGTTATGGAGGTGGGGTTGCTACCTTCAACCCATCCATACCCCAAATTCGTCACTCATCTTAATGAGGACTTTTGGAGCATTAAAATAGGCCTTAGGTATTTTATTTCATATCAAATAGGCCCCCACCTCAAGGGTATAGACCCTAGGGGTCTAATTTTAATAATTATAACATGAAAATTGACCAGAAACTCTCATTAAGGACCCACAATTATAAACCTTATAATTACATGTATATCCAATAATAAAATCATATTTCTTTCAAAATGGTTAACTTAATACTTATCCAAGAGGTAGTTTATTCAGTGTTGAAGTTTCTTCAACCTCCTATTGTCCTTTGTACTTCCCTGCATATCATAACCATAATTTATAGTTAAGCCTCTAAAGTAATTCAACAGAGAAGATAATCAAATTCTCATGACCTCAATTGTGAATCATGAGTCTAATTAATCAAATTCTACTTTGGAACAACAAACCCCCCCTTTTTCTAAAGAGAGGTATTTCAATTCATGTCAATGTGCATATGCTTTCATTACATTACATAATAACAATAGAACTTAATTCCCAAAAGGAAAATATAAGAGACCATTCATAAGTTTAATTTATGTAAACGTATTCTATTCAAGAAAGATATATAACTCCCATCATGTTTGCTAATGACAAAAGAAAAATATTACTATCATGACCCACATATACAATTAACTAATTAATGAGCTTTAATAATCTAATGAAAACATATTATGGTTGAATTAATCTCCTAAGAAGCATGGTCTTACAAGTCCTTTATGAGGCGGGGTGTTACATAAGGACTGGTTGCAGGAGAGTCTAGAAATTCGATAGGCACAAGGTTGAGTGGAGTTTTGAAGTGGGAGATTTGGTCTACCTTCGACTACAGTCGTACAAACAGTCTTTGTAATGTCCCCTTTTTGGATTATATGGGAAGCTACTTGAAATATGAAATCCTTCTTACAAAATTAATGTCAATAATGCAATTATGTAATAATCAATGCAATAACACAAATTATGACTGGTAATCCCAAACGCAATAGTAATGATTAATTACAATATGAATGACTGGTAATTCCATATGCAATAACAAGGGAGTATGAATACAATGACTATGAATTATCTCAGTATAAATGACTGCTAATTCCAAATGCAATAACAATGGAGTATGAATGCAATGACAATGAGTTATCTCAGTACAAATGACTGGTGATTCCAAGTGCAATACTGCAACTCAAGAATGCAGTTACGATACAATGGCTGTTTCTGATTTAACAAGATATAATGTGCACGATACCCTGTATGGCTGTATCTGATCTTCAAATGTGGTGTATGCTGCAAGTTATAGGATAATAAAAGCTCTCAGGTAGAGATATGCCATCTCTGATATTTTGGAATTATATATGCAATTGTCTCTGATATAAGGACCATCTCTGATATATATATATATATAAATAAAATGGTATATGCTCTTCAAGAGACAGCATATATATATATATATATATATAAAATGGTATATGCTCTTCAATAGATGCTGTCTCTGATATACAATTGTAGTGCTTGCACCAGCGGTTGCTATCACAACCTTCAATGCTCTATAGTTGAGTGATTCCACAAAGGGAAATATAAGTTATATAATATCAATTCTCCATCTGTATTTGGTGAGCCGATCGACTTATATAAATATATGCTTCGAAACATGAAGAGTCCCGGGTGGAAAGTCATCACCCTTTATAACCAGTAATTTGTTACTCATGATAATCATTTAAATGATTATTATGAGTTAATCATGAATGATTATCGATGATAACACAATTGTTATGAATCATTAAGTGCAATGGATAATGCAAGCCCGGAAAGGCCGTCGGCTGCATGATTATATTTGTTTGGCTGGCCCAGAATACCATCGGCTATAATGACATATGTATGGCCTGATCCATATATCAGAAGTGATGCCCGATCATGGTAATATCAGTCCCGATGATGCCTACTCGGATTTATTGTCATACAGAGATATGTGAATATGGTGCTTAATGTAATATGCCATGGATGTGTAATGTCCCCATTTTTAGCAGGGTCATTGAATGGATGGTGCCAGGTCATTATTGCGATCCTCGTGGTCTGGCGAGGTGTTTAGAGGGTCATTGGTGTGAACTTACTATTTATAGTAAGTAATGGATAGTTCCGATGAGCTCAGATGAGTTAGAGGAGTTGAATGATGCTCTCAGTTTTCATTTCAGGCTTCCGGTTTGGGCTCCAAGAATCTTGGAGAGAGCGTCTATTTTTAGTAAGTCAACCCCGTCAGGTTCATTCATCATCTTTTATCATTAGGATCACTCCAGTGCAGACAAATTTCGATTCTGATGCTTCTTCAGTTGTTTTCGCAAGACGGGTGAATTATTATTATTATTTAATTAAATTTGCTAAGGTTGCCATTATTGTTGGTATTATATGTTGGGCACCTTAGTGTTATAGCTTGTCGGAACCGGGATGAAAAGTTTTAAATCTTGGGCACAAGAAACAGGGACCTTGCGTGTCATAATTTCATGATATTGATGTAAAGGTCATTTTTGGAGCCAAATGAGTTAATAAATTATATTACTCAATATGTGCGTAAGTATAAAAGTGCTTCAAGTGAAAAGTGTGTGAGAGAAGACACTTTTTAATTATAAAAGCGATAGGCAAGGCATTCATTCATCATGGATTGATTATATGATATTTGTTTGTTTTCTCTGAGGAGAAGTTCTGATCTGTGCCCTTGCTGAAGTATAAGGGTCAAATTGGCTTTTGGAAGACTGATTCTTCTGAAGTTAATCTCTTATTGGTTGCTGAAGTATAACCAATCCTTCTTGTTTCATACTGTCTGCCTGTTTGTAACATCCACTGGTATATGGTTTTACAATTGTGCCCTAAATGGTATATGGTTTTATAATTTTGCCCTAAATGGTATATGGTTTTACAATTCTGCCCTAAATGGTATATTGTTATTACAGGGTGTCTTAATGGTTTTGGGTATGGTATGTACTTTTGGTTAGGCGCTTAAATTAACAGTTGTTATGATAAGCCAGATGTGAAAAGCCTAGTTACTAAAAGATGAATTGGTTAGTACTAGAATTTCTAGATAGAACTGATAATCAAATTGGGACATTAGATTTAATTATCTCCTCGTATCTTACACTTTGATTTATTGGTTATAAGTAATTGTTGTGACAAGTAAGTAACTACAGATTGTTTTGCAAGTGGTTGTGGGATCAACTAGCCGAAAAAGGGAAAAGGTATCATCGGGAAAGAGTAAGAGCATGTTCATAGTAAACGAAGAACGGATGTTGTTGACCCTCAAGCACTGTGAGTAAGGATCAACCCGGCTAGTCAAGAACCCAGTTGTCGTTATAGCATAGAGCTTTCCTCTTGAGTTTTAATGTCACTTTTATTACCACATAATTGTGACATTTCTAGTCCCTTGCCGATTGGACCATCCTCTTGCTTCAACACCTTTGGTCTTGGAGTCGTCATTAGATGGTTTCTATGTTGTGGTTGTTGTTGTTAATCAACCGAGCTTAGTAATTCTAGTTGAACCTCTTTATGTTATTATTCTTGTTATCTTACCATCAACCTTAGGTGCCATGGGTTCTATTTTTCCATGGGACCCTTTTTGTCTTTCACTCTTCGCGGCACTTCCTTCCTTTTCGGGTTGTATTTTTTTTAAAAAAAAAAAGAGAAACGAAGAATATCTTGTAGAACACCGGAGTGGAGGAATGCAAGGTGGCGGAGTGGGAGCTGAGTCATCCCAGCTCGCGCGGTAGTAGTTAGGAACCGTCGGGTGAAGTGAATTAAGGAGTTAGTCTTCTTCGAAGGGAAGATTATGACGGGAGAGCGGGACGTAGGAAGAGAGCTGTGTCGTGAAAGAAGAGAGCAGACGCGGTAACACAGTAGACGCCTTCACTACAACAGAAGGCATGACCGCTCCTCACCTTTATTCTTTAGTCTTCTTCTTCATTCATGCTGTGTTGTTGAGATGTAATCGTTTATTCTTGAACCTGCTTATTAGTGACGGCTTTCTTCATTGTTTGGAAATGAACTGAATGTCGCGTCTTATTCTTATGACTCTGCATGTTATGATGGTTTCTTTCATGGTTTTGGAAAAGAACTAAATGTCGTATCTTTATTCTTATGACTGCATATAGTGTCGGTTTTCTTTCCATTGTTAGGAAATGAATTTGAAATGCCGTATTCTTAAATCTTTGAACTGCCGTATTCTTAAATCTTTGAACTCTGCATATAGTGTCGGATTTCTTTCCATTGTTAGGAAATGAATTTGAAATGCCGTATTCCTTAATCTTTGAACTCTGCTTAAAGTGTTGGTTTTTCTCTCCAGTATTAGGAAATGAAGTTGGAGGTCGTTTCTTTAATTCTGAACTCTACAGATGATAGGTGTCGGCCTTACTTTAAATATAAAGGAATCATTAAGATGCCGTCCTCTTCTTAACACTGAATTTGTTCTTCATCTTAGAGCTGGGAATGAAGTTTAGAATTCGTTCTTACTCTTATCACCGAACTCTTTAGCAAGAGGTCGTCTTCTCTAACTCTTTGACTGGTATCTTTTTCTCTATGCTAGGAAAGATTTTGTTGTCGTCCTTAATTCTGAATCCTGCAAAAAAAAAAAATAGTTCTTTCTCCCTATGTTGAAGGAAATTGAATGTCTTTCCTTTTTTGATTTTTTTACACTGTGCACTACATTTTCGGATTCTTTCACAGTGAACTACTTACTGATTCAATCACTGTGGGCTACCTTCATTGAATCTTTCACTGTGGAAGTTAGTATTGTCAATCTTACTGTTATTGTATCCGTGAAAAGTTATCGCTGTCATTCTTTTGATTTTGGTAGAAAGATTTGGGTCGGGGTACTCCTTGTGCAGCTGGGAAGGGAAGTAGATTACCTCAACACGGTGTATTTGCATATAGGTTGTGTACGTGTCTTCCAGCCTTGTCTGTGTTATGGACATTAGACTTCTATCTGTATTTCCAGAATACAGTTCCGACAGTTTTAGCACCTTGAATTGAGAGCTAACTAGAGTTGTGAGATCCTCATGCTTAGATAGATGTTCCTTTTTACCACTGTAGACAGCTGTCTTGGAACTAGAGACATGGGACAAAAGGAGAAATTCTATATATGTATTTTCCGACGAACGAAGTAAACGGATTAGGGTGTTGACTAGCTTACATGGTAATCATGTAGGTTAAATCCTTGGCCAAGGGGTGCTATCCTGACACTAGTACCAGTAAGATAAGGAATCCCGATACAGACTAGGTCAGGAGTCAACCATGTTAGCAGGAGCTATAGGGTTGGCTGATTGTGTTTGTAGGAAAACCTTACACAAGTTCCGAGATTTTATTTTGACCATGCTCTTACTCACGGAGGGCCGGGCCACTCAGTGGAGTGTGCAGGGTGGGATCAGTAGATCCATGGTTGGGAGGTTAAACGCCCCGATGATATCTTTTCCTTTCCGGAGTTTTCAGCGTCTTTTTCCAGCTTCTTAATTCAGCCTTCTCCTCATCAACGAGTTGTAATGTATGTACTCCTTTACCTTGTTTATGCTCATATGTTAAACGAACTTGTTTTTATGGAAACCGGAAACTAAATAATACTTAAACCTTTTTTATTTTGGAAGCAAGTTGATAATTTGTATGTAGATACTTTGTTATGAAGAGATTCTATCGTATGATGCTCTCCTGTTTTCTTTTTAAAAAAAAATATACTGCTGTTTTCTGTTCCTCAACTTAGTTTTCGTGTTCAAGTTTTTAAATTTATAACTCGCATGTTACACTGTTACTAGAGGAAGAAGTAATTCTGAAATTGTTCATGCACACTGAGGGTGCAGAGTTAATCAATTCTGGAAATTGATTTTATCATTGATCCAATATACACTTTGGCTTCTTGAATCGACTTGGCTTGGAAAGAATGGTTTCGAGTGGTTGAAGGATTTGTGCTGGCTCCATTTTCAGAGAGGCTGCGTCTTGAGTCAACCAGTGCTGGGCGAATTACGCTGGTTGTTGCAGAGATTGCTGTAGAGCGTGGCCATTGTTTTAGTGGGGAGGTTAAGACGTTGGTTAACGAAACGCATTGGATTGCTAGTGTGAGTTTTATAGTGCTGTTGGAGTTACGGTTTGTTCATAACAATCCGATTGGAATTCAAGGAGGTGACGTCTTCTTGCTGGCTGCCGCTCCATCTTGCAGACATTTTCAACACTAGAAGGAAATCGCATCATTTGGTTGGTACATGGACTCTTACGTCTTTCATTAGCTAATGACGTATTGTTATTATCTATTGAATTTGTATTTGCTGTTTCCTCATAAAACGGGGTTTAATATTTCTGCATGTTACGTTTTACACTCATGTTGAAAATCACAAATAAATCAAATGTTGGGAAATAAAAAAAAAAGGACAAAGCTTGTTAGTGGTTTCCAGAAGTTAATTTTCAGAATTTAGACAAGTGTGAATTGAATTAGAGAAGTTCTTTTGAAATGGCCAGTCAGGCTCATTTTAGGGGTATCAAAGCTTGCCTGCCAACTGTTCAACAAAATGCCAAACTAATGAATTGAAAAGGAAATTGATGTTGAGTTTAGTTATGATTTAGACAGGGTCATTACAGTGGTATCAGAGCGGTTTCCTCCCACCCTGTAGTGTAGGAAATTTATTATTTATGCAGATCTGCTATTATATTTAAGAGTGATCAGCACTCACATATTTTGAGCGATGGATAGATACAGGCGGCTTAGCTCCAAGAGCCGACACAGCAGTGCGGGAAATAGTAATAAAATAAATACATTAATGGAGAGTATGGAGAGACTTAGGCTTCATCAACATAGGATGGCGGAAAGACTGTCAGATCCAGAGACAGTAAATAGGGCAGCAAGATATATGGTTTCTGCCTTCAGTAGGCTGTCATCGAGATCGCAGGGTAGGAGGCTTGAGTTTTCCCCGACAGGTGTTGGAGATGGAGATGTACCAGTATGTATGCCACCTACTCATGGATATGATGATAGGCACTCCACACATACTTGTGGACGTGTCAGTGGTAAACTGCAATACTGAGCTTCAGCAGGTTGTGTCTTCCCGAGTTGTTGCTGCAGTTGGTGCAGAGACTGTTGATACAGTAGTTGCCTCTGATGGTCCAAATTCTCTCAAGGAGGGAATTGTTATTGGAGATTTATATGTCAGCGGTCGTAGTGTAGCTCCGGAGCGAGAGGCAGGACCTCTCTCAGGTGGGATATGCGAGAGCATGGAGCTACCTTGTTGTGGTATTGATGATTAGGGTGTTATAGCTGAGTCGACAGATGTCGATTCATGTTCGGGAGTTATTGATTCACATCCTGACATTGATTCATACGTGCAGAGTCAGGAGATAGCAGTTGAGCATATGTTAGGGGATGTAGATACAGTGAGTATGGACACTTTTGATGATATAGGCTGCATGGGGTATGACATTCCTTATAAGATATTGGATGATGACTTTGAGGTGCTTTTGGATGGGTCCCAGGATCAGGACTCACAGGGACTCTCTGTTATTGGCAAAACTACTAGGGTTTCCGCTTCTTCTGAGGTGTTGGTTGAGATACCGACCAGTTGTATCGCAGTTGCAGATGTGTGGGAGGACAGTAGCACACATGGGGCGAGCAGTTTTGATTCAATCTCCTATCACAGTGCAGTTGGTGGGATAGAGAGCTTGCATAGGAGGCAGGGCTTACAGAGGCATCATGTGTCTAGTCAGCTGAAGGTGAATGACAAAGACATCTTTTCAGTTGTTGAGCATTTTGATGCGATTCGTCAGATGTTAGCTACATCTGGTTGGAGTGCTCCTATGTCAGATGAGCACGATGATATTAGCCTTTACCTAGCAGAGGTTCATGCGCTTCGAGAGGCTGTCAGGGTCTTGAAGCATACTTATACACAGTTAGTTGCTGACAGGGATTACCTTCTGGAGTGGGGCAGTACCTGTTATGAGACATTGTTAGGGAAAGAGGAGGTGGTTTAGCTTACCCAGGAGCTTGAGGTGACTGTGGATTCATTGCAGTGTACCCAGTTGGCTTTCCAGGAGTCATAGTCACAATTGGAGGAGGTGACCGTAGAGTTGGAGCATGTTCGGTCCACACCAACCCCAGACCTAGTTCAGGTGCACATTGAGGTGGTTGGTGGTGAGTTTTCTTCTACGGTTGGAGATGTGGGATGTGATGATGTGGCTGACACATCCGTCCGAGATATGGGTGTAGTAGGTACAGAGGAGGTGAGGGCATCAGTGAGGACGGGCTCTCATGGTGATTTGCTTCCTGCTGCTGGAAGCGAATCTATTACCACATTTCATACAACTTGTGGCACTAGACAGTTGGCAGTGCCACATTTGCAGGAGGATCAGCTGTGGGTTGCAGGGGAGCAGGTTGACGCTTCCGCGTATAATTTTTACTGCACTGAGTCATTCATGGAGTATCTACTTGAGAGTGTAGATTTGCAGGAGAGTTCGTATCGAGTATCTGAGGGTACTCTCATTAGAGGCTCTTGTGCTATACGGTGTTTGGTGGGGAAGATTGTAGATACCCTAGCTACAATGCTTCCCAATAGGGATTTTGTGGGTGGGTTTGCTAAGAGGGTTGCTCAGTATCCTACCCAGCCTGCAGTTAGGTAGAGTCAGAGATTGGAGCCATCTCCCGATTCCCAGTTTGGTAGTGATGAGCCATTGACAGAGATTGGGGCTTTCTATCGACATTATACTGTGAGGTGTGCTCATCATTTTTCTTTCGACCCATAGGCAGAGGATTTGGTTTTCCATCGTTGTGGGTTGGCTCCAGTTTCATACCATCCATTGTGGGATGGGTTAGTACCATCTTTTGCAGATGGGATCAGCAATTGCAAGTTATATCACTTGCAGTATCTTCATGCCCATGTCGGTTTTGCCGAGATTGGATTTGGTGGTAGTGACTTAGGTACCTACTCTTGTTATCATATCCACAGTGTGGTTGGGTGTGTGTCAGTTAGACAGAGACGCGAGGATTGGCAGAGTTAGTGTTTCAGTTGGGTTGAGTTTTGTTGAGTTGTTTCCTCCATCCACACCTACAGTTAGTCTTCAAATGATTCTATCAGTGATGTCAGTTATTTGGGTGTTGGTGATACGGGGGCCAGTTGTGCACGATAGTGATATTACACAGTTTCATCCGTGGGATCCAGGTGGATTGTGATGTTTCTTGTTCCTGTGATTGCTTGGGGACAAGCAATCTTGTGGAGGGAGGACTGTAATGTCCCCATTTTTAGCAGGGTCATTGAATGGATGGTGCCAGGTCATTATTGCGATCCTCGTGGTCTGGCAAGGTGTTTAGAGGGTCATTGGTCGGAACTTACTATTTATAGTAATGGATAGTTCTGACGAGCTTAGATGAGTTAGAGGAGTTGAATGATGCTCTCAGTTTTCATTTCTGGCTTCTGGTTTGGGCTCCAAGAATCTTGGAGAGAGCGTCTATTTTTAGTAAGTCACCCCGTCAGGTTCGTTCATCATCTTTTATCATCACGATCACTCCAGTGCAGACAAATTTCGATTCTGATGCTTCTTCAATTGTTTTCGCAAGACGGGTGAATTATTATTATTATTTAATTAAATTTGCTAAGGTTGCCATTATTGTTGGTATTATATGTTGG
>MU225256.1:15285294-15311539 GCA_018584345.1 Thuja plicata | reverse complement strand
CTCCATCGGCAGCTAACATCCGGCGGTAACACAACTTTACCTCCGTCGGCAACTAACATCCGACGGTAACACAACTTTACCCCGTCGGCAACTAACATCTGACGGTAACACAACTTTACGGCTAACAATGCGTCTTTCACATGTTTTTTCTATAAAACCATGCATTTTCTCTTCTTAGATGTCAATTTGAATTTAATGAATTTCACAAAAAAACATGTTTCTTTAAGAGATTTTTATGTTTAGTACTTGCTAAGTTGCCGAGTGTTTGTCGAGTGCTCTCCAAGTCCGAGTCAATTTTTTTGGGCTTGTCGAGTACTCTCCAAGTCCGAGTCTGCGAACTATGGGTTCTAGTACTTTCACAAGCCCAGAATTGATTCTCTCCTTTTCCACTTGCTGTTCTTTATTCAAGAGAAGTTTCAATTTTCCCTCACATTGTTTGAACACACTATTGACCAACCCACACATAATAGTAGAAGGAACCCATTCTTGTTTGCAAACAGCCAATATTATAAATAAGATAGGTTGGTATAAAGCATCAATTCCATTTATACACATGACCATTATAGTCTTCATAGCTGTGATAATCTCTTTATCATGTTTGCTGTTGATCGTGACCAAGAAATGATGAAACATATTGTAGATCAGGTCATGCAATCCCAATTCTATCAAAAGCTACTCAATCTGATTTTTTTAAAATTTCTAGTATAACATTCCTTTGTGAATAATGAATATTGATGTCATCATGATCTCGAAAACTATCCACAATTAGATACAATACCTCCTTCATTGTATCCTTGTCATTAGGAACTTGAGGTGCCCAAATTCTCATAATCTCACTTAAGCATGAAGTAACCATCAATGTAATCCCATTATTCAATTGCCTCATCAAACTGTGTTGGCTTAAGAAAGGCACAACTTGGTGTTGTCGGGTATAATGTAATTAATGTTTTCGGTTGGGAATTAGTTAGTGACCGGAGGCTAGGGAGTTGGCGCATGGTTACCAACCGTCGCGTCCCTTCAGTCCTTTATATTCTTGCACTACCTTCGGGTAAGATATCATGTTATGAACAAAAGCTATACTATTGTAACCATTGCGGATAAATAGAAGAATTGTCCTTTGCTTTATCTCTATCATGTTCTGTGCAATCACTTCTGTAGATAACTAAGTTTACCCACGAAGGCAAACATTTGGTGCCGTTGCTAGTCGAATCTGGGAAGTGACTAATGGCGTGAGAATGGGCCGACCCCTCGACGTAGGCACCAGCACGAATGAGGATAGACCGCGTGAACTATATGAGGGCGAAAATACTTTGACCTCGGACTTCGTGATCCTGTTATGGGCAGCCATTGAGATGTACATAAGGCGAGAGGCTACGGAGGCAGAAGTTCCCGAGGGTGTCGTGTGGGACGCTCTAGAAGTAAGTCGGGCGGTCAATCGGTTGCTGGAGCACCTTCCTCGGTTACTGGCGTAGACATCTCTGGCACAGAGGAACCGAAGGGAAGAAATTGAGAGGGAGCAATGACGGCAACAAATTCTCCGTTGTTACGAAGAGAATAATCGTCGTGAAGAAGAGGAACGTGATGGGACCCAACGAAGGGGAAGCAATCACTAAACCATGAAATAAAGAATAGAGAATAAAGATGACACTTTTGTAATAATGTCAGATGACTGACATCTTTTGTATACGAAGTATGAATTAATACAAAGTGTTTCATTTTAATAAATGATGGTTTACTGCACGAATTGATGCCCAATCTTTTAAACAAAGATAAGAATAAAAAAGAATACGTAGAGGACTGTGAAGTCGCCCAACGGGCCTTGATCCTAGAACAACAAGCCGAAAGGAGACGGAGGCTGAGGCAGTTGGCGGAGGACCGACTGAACGAAGGACAAGGCAACCAGACGGAGGGTGACGGACACCGTACGGAAAGTAGAGAAGATCTGATTGAGGAAACACGATAACGGATAGACTTATTGAAGGAAACCCGACATCGGTTGAGAGATTTGTCTCTTACACCACGTACGGAGGCTAGGACGACCCAACAGAGGGAGGTAGAAGTTAAGGAGAAAGAAGACATCAGGGCTGTCGTGAGTGTTGGATGGACACAGGGGCACGGTGCTCAAGTACATTCTCTAGGTTCTAACCTACTTGGAGGGGGACATCAGCAAGTATCAGTGGCAAAGAGACCAACAATGTCGTCTCAGAAGCAAAAAATGCCGAAGTTTAACGGTGACGAGAAGGAAGATCCTGTACGACATTGCCGCACCTGCGAAACCATTAGGGCGGCGAAGGGAGTGAATGATAAAGATGAATGGGTCCAGTAGTTTCCAGCGACCCTAAGAGGAGTTGTCATTGATTGGTACTCAGATATGGATAAAACAACGATAAACACGTGGGAAAACCTTAGGATGGAATTTCACGCAGAGTTCCGGTTACTCCGAGACGACAACGAGATAGTTGTGGAAATTTATAGTGCCAAACAAGGCAAGAAGGAAACCGTGCGAGCTTACAATCGGAGGCTTAAAGAGCTGTTGGGAAAGATGGAGGCTTAGCTAGCCGATGAACTGAAAAAGAGATGGTTCGTGGAGGGGTTGAAGAGTGCCCTTAAAAAGAAAATGAAAATAGTACCACCCACGTCGTACGCAGACACCTACGACCGGGCCATGAACCTCGAGAGCGAGGAAAAAACTTCGAAAAAAGAGATTAAGTCCTCATTGGATAGTGACGAATTTGGAGAAAACAACAGCGAGGACAAATCCAATAAAAAAGTTCATGCTCTACAAAAAGATATGGAGCGAATAATGAAGGGGTTCAAATCAATGAAGGGAAACGCAGGACGAAGCGATGAAGGGGAATTGTGGTGTACAGAGTGTAAGGAGAACGGGCACACGAAGGGCTCATGCCCTAGAAAATCCTTCTGCGATATTTGCCAAGTCATGGGCCATTCTGTCAAGGAATGCCCATACAACATGAAGACGAGGGGCCCACAAGTACTTTTTACACAGGAACATCCATCTACCTCTGGGGCAGTGAACGTGGCACAACAAACAAACAATAACGCATCCTTTGGTGGATACCGAAACAACCGACGCGGAGGAAGAGGAAATAATGATAATAGCAATAGGAGACGGATACAATATGATTCGAAGGGAAGGCCGATGATCCAGTGTCGGGCATGCAGCCTGTGGGGCCATTAGCAACGAATCCGATGTTACTAGCGGTAAATAACGGACGACACCCGACGGTTGTAGAAATGGGTATCCTTGGAGTGATACTGACAGACACCATAGTGGATGGCGGGTCCGGAGTAAATGTCCTCTCGGAGGAGACATGGAAGAAACTCGAAAAGCCTACCCTATGGCCCCCTACCTTCAATCTGTTGGGTGCAGACCAGAATGAGATCAAACCTCTAGGGACACTAATGGCCCAACAAGTAACAATAGGAACGCAACCGTTCATGTTGGACTTCGTGGTGATTCCGCTGAAGAAAAGAGGGAATGATGCCATCTTAGGAAGGGGATGGTTACTCACAGCGAAGGTAAACCATAATTGGAAGAGGAACACTCTCCATGGAAAGCGGCGGGCGGAAATTCGCCATTGACCTCCGTACCCAAATGGTGATCGAGGAGATAGCATCCTCTTCGGACTCAGAATCCGACGGGGAACATGACCGACAAGACGAGGGTGGAATAGAGCCGAACGACCAGGGCGTCCTAGAGTTGGGAGAATGCTCCGACGACGAGACAAGCTCGATGAACGGGCTCTTCCATTGGCAAATGGAAGACTACAAGCTCTTTCATACATACATGCTACTGGTGGAAGAGGAGAAAGAAGTATTTCCACCAGAATATGGGAAATACAGAGAAGGAGAAACCCACGTCAACGAGAGCCTAGCCCACCAATTTGACGCAGAGAAACCCATGAAATATGAAGAACCATCCCTATAGACCACTAACCTCGGGGATGAAGAGAACTCGCACAATATTCTTGTAGGGGATGATTGGGACCCAGTGCTAAAGACCGCAACATTCAATATCTTTATGGAATACAAGGATGTATTCGCCTGGACCTACAAGGACCTCAAGGGGGTTCGATCAGAGTTGTGTGTGCACTGCATTCCCTTGGTACCAGGAGCCGTACCCGTACAGAAGAGACCATGCAGGATGAACAAGAACTATGCAGCGAGGGTGGAAGAGGAAATTCAAAAGATGCTGGAGGCAGGTATCATCTTCAGAGTGCAGACAAGTGAGTGGGTATCCTCGATAGTGATATCACTAAAGAAGGATACCACCCAAATCAGGATCTGTGTGGATTTTCGATGCCTCAATGCTATCACCATAAAGGACCCCTTCCCCATTCCGTTCACAGACACAATCCTCGAAGAGGTGGCGGGGCATGAGATGTACTCATCCATGGATGGATTTTATGGGTACAACCAGATCTCCATCGCCGAAGAAGATAAATTGAAAACAACATTCGTGGTTGAGGACGGAGTGTATGCATATAACCGAATGCCCTTCGGCCTGTGCAACGCACCCGCAACGTTTCAAAGAATCATCCTCCACATTTTCGACAAGATGTTTGTGGGGAACTTTCGAGCTTTCTTAGATGACTAGTCTATCTTTAACGGCAAGGACACACATCTAGTAGCCCTGTGGGAATGCATGGAAAGGTGCCGCTGAGCAAGGTTGGCACTCGACCCGAAAAAGTGTCAATTCATGGTTCCACAAGGGAAGCTTTTGGGCCATATCGTTTGTAAAACGGGGTTAAAGACTGATCCCGACAAAGTCCGAGTAATAGTGGAGTTGGAGGCCCCTACGGACATAATAGGAGTAAAGTCCTTTTTAGGACACATCGGCTACTATAGGCGATTCATTAAGAACTTCGCACAAGTCTCTTGCCCCCTCGACAAGTTGACACGAAAGGGAGAGCCGTATGTATGGGGTACGGAATAGGACACTGCTTTTGGGGAGTTGAAAACGAGGTTGGTCGGGGCATCGATTCTCATGTATCCCAAGTGGGATAAGGAGTTTCACGTACACGTCGATGCCTCCAACTTTGCAATAGGCGCAACCCTTGCCCAGGTTGGCGACCACGGTCTCGATTACCTGATCTATTTTGCCAGCAGATTGTTATCGAAGGCCGAGAAAAATTATAGCACCACCAAGCGGGAGGCTCTCCGGATGATATATGCCGTATAGAAGTTCAAACACTACCTCCTGGCAACGCCGTTCACATTTTATGTGGACCATCAAGCATTGATGTACCTTGTCAATAAGCCGATCATTCAAGGCAGAGTAAGCAGATGGCTCTTGTTACAAGAATTCACATTCACAATCATCGTGCGACCCGGAAAAAGTCATGTGATTGCAGACCACCTCTCTCGACTCAAATCTGGGAAACCGCCGGAAGGCATTAATGATGACTTTCCTGACGCACATCTATTCCGCATCGCCATTCTGCCAGCCTGGTACACGAGCATTGGCGAGTACCTCTCTACGTCACAGTTCACGAGGGAGATGCCACCCGGGGAACGAAGAAAACTGGTGTTAAGAAGTAAAACATTTCAACTAATAAATGGGTTGATGTATAAACTGTGCCCAGACCAAGTCCTCAAAAGGTGTGTTCTGGAGGAAGAGATTCAAAGCGTGCTACAGAAGGCACACGAAGGCCCAGCAGGCGGGCATATGGGACCCGACACAACAACACAGATGGTGTTGTTGGCAGGATTGTGGTGGCCCACGCTACACAACGATGCTCGAGAGTGGGAGGTGGGATGCGACACCTGCCAAAGGGCTGGGAAGCCATTAAAACGGGACTTCATGCCCTTATAACCTTCCCAAGCCTGTAGTGATGTCGGCGAGAGTTTCCATAGTGACTGCGCCTCCTGAACCAGAGATAGTGGATAGCGAGAGCATACCTCACATCCCTATCCAGGATACAGCCTTAGTGGGTGAAGGCATGGCAGAGGAGGTAGAGAGGACCCTTGAGCAGGGTAGAGGAGTCAGAGCAAGTGAGGTGATCGGGTCGGAGGCACTAGTTACCTTTGATGCCTCCCTTTTAGTGGACTCCAGAGGTAATAGTGTGGGTAGGAGTATGGAGGCAGGGGCGTCTTCCAGTATGATGGGTCGAGCGAGTGCCTACGTAGCACAGCGGTTCCTTGCACCGGTGACATGGGGACCTTCCATTCAGTCCTTGGTGCGAGAGGACATACATGTTGACAGAGGGGAGTTGGAGTGTCCAGGAGGTGAACAGAGTACACATGTGTTGACAAAGGAGGATGGAGGCACTCAAGTTGAGGCCACGGTTTAGCCAGATGCAAGAGGCCATGGTTTAGCCAGATGCAGGAGAGCTAACAGATGATTTGGTGGATGAGGATTTGGAGTCCTATTTGGACTCTCTGACAACTGTGGTGGATAGGGGCCGGCGGGTGGTGTTGGAGACATAGTGTGCGGAAGAGGCTAGGGTGGCCGCGGAGAGATCTCGGGAGGAGATGGCTACACAACTCGCCACTCAGCAGACCGCTTGGCTGACTGAGCGGGCAGCCCTTTTGGCACAGATAGAGGCTGCCACAACTGGTAAGGGCATAGTTGAGGCCCAGTTAGCCGCGGCCACGGAGGCATGCAGTTAGGCCAAGGAGGCATGTGGTCAGAAGGAGGCGGAAGTGTAGGAGGTTACCCTCTTGCTAAAGGAAGCAGTAGAGACCAACTCCCAAATACAGGCGGATTTAGATACCCGCACCTAGCAGGTGTACCAATTACGACGAAAAATGAACCCTTCTGCGTCCCAGCCGTCAGTTCCAGGGATGCCTTCTTCTACTTCCTCTTAGCTGCTTTCTTTCATGTTTTGTAATCGACATTATTCCATTTTGTTGTTAAGTCGTCGGAGACGACTTGTCTTTTTGGGGGGGATGATGTTGTCAGGTATAATGTAATTAATGCTGTCAGTTGGGAATTAGTTAGTGACCAGAGGCTAGGGAGTTGGCGCACGGTTACCAACTGTCGCGTCCCTTCGGTCCTTTATATTCTTGTACTACCTTCGGGTAAGATATCATGTTATGAACAAAAGCTATACTATTGTAACCATTGCGGATGAATGAATAGAAGTATTGTCCTTTGCTTTATCTCTATCACGTTCTGTGCAATCACTTCTGTAGATAACTAAGTTTACCCACGGAGGCAAACACAGGGGACAAGTGCTAGTTGTATAAAATTTGAAGGTGATTGCACCACTATGCTCAAACATCCATCTAATTCATTCAAAGTGATGAAAACCACATCTTTGGGTTGAGGAGTATTGAGCTTTCTACTTGCCTCTTGTAGAACTTTCACCAATCAATGTCTCTCCTTTGACCCCATGTGTAGATCTGAATTTCTTTTCCCCAACGGACTGGTACAAACTTTGGCTTTGATACCACTGTAATAAACAACCTTGTTTGTGCTTTTTTGTTTTTTGAATGTGATTTTAATTGTTTTTGTAATATAATCAATGACAATAATAGTGCAGATAAAGAGATAATAATGCAACACTTTTTCAGTTAAGAAAATGACTAATATTCAGAAATAACACAGCTGAAAATTCCTGATTTAATTTCTGATTTAGAAATACATTTTTTCTTAAAAATAACAGCATCCCAATTCATAAATATACGCTACATATCTAAATCCAACATACCTAGGAAATGCAGCAATGGTTTTGGTTGATCTGCTCACAAAAATCACCAAAAGACTTCTCCAAAGTGAATGCCAACCCTCACAATCTGCTCCAACGGCCACGCTGAAGGTATGCATGTGCAGGTCCAAAACACCTCCAAACAGCAAATGTAACCTCCTCAAAGCCCTAGATACCCATCACAGATTGTATGCCTAGCAAGGGAGAAGATACAACCAACAAAATAGAAATATACCCTCCACAATCTTCTCTAAAATTGTTCTCTTCAAATCTGATATTCAATAAGGTCTGAAAAGACTGATATATAATCTCCAATAATGCCCAAATGTGATCCTTGAATGAAATAACCAATATTCTCCAGATTGTATCTCTCAATGTGGTGAATGCTGCTTGCAAGGGTTTTCATCCTCTCAAACCAAAGATGAAGAAGCAATCTCCTCTAAACAAAAGCAATATCAAAATCCAAACTCAACATAAGAAATGAGCTCCGCAAAATTGCTTTTATATCATTCCCAAGAAGTTCAACCCTTTTCACTAAGCCATGTGGGATTAAATAAAATCACTTTTTTCGTTTCCTAATATGGAGTCCAAAATATTGAAGGCCTCATTCTTTTAAAAATTATTAGTTTTCACCTCCTCCTTAGGGGTTAACTTAGGATGTCAAATGGCCCCATTTTAAAACAATGTTATAGTACTAGGCCAAGGGTTATAAGTCGCTTGAGTCATAAGGTGACAATATAAGAGACTTAGGTGATTAAAATTGAAATATATTTCTTTGAACTTAATAAAACTTCACCTGATGTGCAAATATGAAATATTACACCGTTGGAGAAACAGAGGTTGGCCCCAACTGCTAAAAATAAACACTTTCTAAAAATAGTGTCCAAACAACAAATTGGACAAATATGCTATGTTATCTGGAAACACATTTCAACCCCTAAATCCCATGTTTCGGAAACGGAAACGGTTTCGGGGACAGGGGGACGACCAAAAATGTTTCTAAGCTGTCCCTGATGAAGCAAAATTTACGGAAACCGTCCTAGAAACTCAAGGGCGGTCAACGGAAGTTTTGGAAATCTTTGACAGTCCCCAGCTGTCCCGGAGACTTTTGACCGTTTCCTGCAGCAAGAGACAAAACGTAAGATAATTTTATAAAATATTTCCAAATTTTTTTAATCTCGTGTGGGCCCCACACCTCAAAGCAACCCTAAATATTAAAATATGTTATTATTGATGTCAAATCTTAAGCATATGATTGAAAATATCAAATTTTGCATTACTTGCAAGTTGCGTATAGATTGGCCCGAGTGAATAGAGTTATGCCCGAGTGAATAATCATTTTGCTCTTGCTACTGTTAGAATGCGAACAGAGTTATCTGTGAATTCTGTCTTTGTTTAAAATCTGCAGATTGAGTGTAAATCTGAGCAATATGTAGTATTCTTAGATCAAATCTTAAGTGCAGCAACATATTATCTTTGTTTCCATTTTGACTTCGAATTTTTTAGACTTTGAGTCTTTTGACATTATATGAGCATTGATGCAATGATTATTGAATCTTGATATATGATATGATACTTCAAGTCTTTAACTTCTCATTTTGGTGACACTTGCGGCCTTTGCTCATTTTGATATATAATCTGATACTTTTCATTGTTTCAATGAATTATATCTATGAATGTATAAAATTGGAATTTTAACTCTCATTTGATTCAATTGACGCTATCCTATGTTCTTATTGTATGATGATTCGATTTGATTCATTTGATGCTATGGTCTATGATAATTTGATGAATGATCTTTGATTTTAGATTTATAAATGTTATTATGTTGCTATGATGAATGTTACAATGTTATATAATTCATGAATATATTTGAAATTTCAGATTTCCCTATATATATATATATCCGTTCCCTGCTCCGGGCAAAAAAAAACGTCTCGGACCCGTTTCCCCGACCCCCCGTCCCCATGTCCCGGAAACTTGGGGTAACATAGCAAATATGAGATGCCCTGAAACTTACTATAAATAGTAAGTGCTAAAAATGACCATTGCTAAAAATAGAAAGTCTCAGACAAGCTGTCAAAAATCACTCCAAAAGCTTTTGTTCATCTCCATTAATCCATTTGAAAAGAAAAAAAGGAAAAAAAGAAAAGAAAAGCCAACACCAACTGCACTATGAGAGAACCGTGAAATCGGGGACATTATAATAGTGATATTTAATTCAGTTCTTTGATCCTTGTTGTGTAGTGGTGAAAACTCTGATCTAACCTACTTGGAAAGATCACTCTTGAATTTAACTTGAGACAATCATTGAAGCCCATTTTTACAGGAGAGAGTTAGCTAGAGTATTGTTCAAGCTTGAATCTCAATTTGGCATTTGCTGCTAGGCATGGTTAGTAATTTGTGCCTTCAACACTCTTGAGGGTCAAGTATTGGCAATATTTGAGGGCCCATTTCTATAGGGATATAGTTAGCTAGGGTATTATTCAACCTTGAATCTCTATTTGGCGTTTACAATTAGGTATGATTGGTAATCTACTCCTTAAATATTCATGAGAGTCAAGTGCTGACTATCTTTGGAGCTCCTTTTTATGTATAGAGAGAGTTAACTTGGGTATTACACAAGTTTGAGTTCCTATTAAACGTACACTACTCGGGACGATGGGTGTTTGTGACATGAACATGACATTAACCAATTTTTTTTATCCTAGTTAACATTGAGGCTTGAATGTATTTGAGCTAGCATTGATAAGTCTTGAACCATTTTCATCTTCTTGGCATAGTTTGCTACCAAGCAAGGCTTAATGGGATTATACATCTTTAATACGACCCTCATCATATGTTATCCTTACTATTGTCCATCTATGAACAATAACGTAATGTTTTCTTCTTCATCTTCATTCTCTAGAATGTGGTAAGTTTTTGTTATATATATATATATATATATATATAGACACATTAATTTGTAAGCTTCATTATCGTAATCATAGTTTCAATTTCCACAGGTCACAGGGGAAGTAGAGTACTTAGATGATTTAAAAATTGGAGATGGATTACATGCAGTTTTTGTTCTTTCAACAATAGCAAATGGGACTATCAAGGAGATAAACCCTTCGGAAGCTCTTTCAAAGAAAGGAGTTGTTGCATTTCTTTCTGCTGATACAATTTCTGCAGATGGCTATTGTAATTTTGTCAGGTATGAACAATATCTTTACTCACGAGCCTGATTGATTGAGAAAATCCATTTTAATATCTTTAGGTTCTTTTGTATCTCTAGAGTATAAATTGCAACGAATAAGTACATTGATAAATCTCATCCAAAATCTCTTAAATAGTTGTTGTTTGTTTGACATTGATGACGAAGTATTGCGTGTATCGTGGCCTTGTTTGTGAATGAATGCATTTGTGATTACTCATATTTGTTGTGTGTAAGGGTCTGCCCTTATATTCAAATGTTATTTCCTTCTAACTCCGGATATTTCTGTTTGTTTGAATATGTAAATGTTTGAACGAAGTAAACAACATTGACAAATCACCAATAGATAGAACACAATGTAAGGACAATATTGTTTTCAATGCATACAAATACTTTATTTCATTGCTAATAATATGAAGTTTACAACATCAAATTGATATATCTGATTTATGACAGCAAATGACATTTGTTCAACAATGACAATGTGACACCAAATCTCTACATACCAAGTCTCAGTGTATACATGAGATTGCCTTCTATATGCAGCAACATCAATGTTTGTCCTTCAAAACCCCACTCGCAGCTTCCCTAATGTGATCAGTTTACTAACAGAACTCGTACCAGACCTGATGCAGCTCTGATAAGCTTGTGCGGCACACAATGTTTCCTCCCAGGCAAGTACGACCCTCTTCTAATGCCTCTCAGACCTGTACAACACTATTTCAGTGGTCTGCAGACTGGTACGATACTGTTTTGGGAGGCCCAGACTTGTATGGCCCTTGCAATGTTCGCCTCAAATGCTATGGCTCACTTCTGGGCTGTGTCTAACTTGGACGGCATGTATGATTTCCCCAAATGATGTAAATAATTCCGAGCAAATTTATTCACAGCAACATAAATAGTAACACCACTCTAACTCCTCATATCGAACTCTCCTGGCAACCAAGCATTGGCATTTGAAAGCAATTGCTATCTCAAATAGATTTACCTTGTAAGAAGCCCTTATCAATCCTCCTAACCGTGTCTCTCAACATTAAAGAGAATGTCATTCATGAGGGATTTCGTCCTCACAAACCATTTGAAGAAGAATCTTTCCAATATTTCTGTAAGAGAGCCTGCCTGGCTCTATCACTGAACAAACACTAAATTCTGATTTCTCACAAGAAATAATTGTGTTCTTTTGCACTTTATTGTGATTTTGAAATACATAACTCTTAACTTTCAATTTCCATTCAAATACGAATAACCATACAATGATCGAAGAACAATGTGAAATATCTAATTCAAATCAAATACTACAATTTCAAATACCAACACCATTCGAAATTAAATAACCATGATAAATGAAAGATTACACTTGTCAAAATATACATTGAAACCTGAAAACGTCATGATGCTGTTTGACTTCATGAGCCCTACGGCTTCCTGTCTAACTCCCTGCCATGTTTGGCCGCAGCTAGTAAAAATGATGGCTGCTGCTTGCTTCAAGGTTCCACGCCCAACAAGGAGCTGCAGTCAAATCCTTCCACAATGCTGATTCCCGAAAACGCTGTTATTTCCTCCAAAGCTTAATGCTAACCACGACTCATATGAAGAACAATTGCTAAGACGGATGAAGGCCGCGGCTAAGAAAGGAGTGGCGGCTGCTGTCAATAACCCATGCCTAAAATCCATGAATGTCTCACAATCCCCATACTTACGATTTAAGCTTAAAACTCCGTTATGATTTATCTTCAAGGAAACCCCCACTGATTGAACTCCTTCACAATTCGAAGGCAATGAGAGCCAGCTCAAAGTGATAAATCTCTGAAAAGAATTCACAATTCTGTCAGCATACAAATACAGAACCCTTGTTTCCAGAAACTCAAACCAAGACATGAATAGCAAATAGCATGAATTCGCTTTCCTCTTCACCAGCATATATAATAAAAATTGAACCCCTAACTTATCCAATACACTTTACATAACTTAGTCCAAAGTAAGTTTTAAAGTGCAAACTACAACTTTGAATAATAATATAAAATTATTATTCCTCCTTACATTTGGCGCCCAATTAAATAATCATTTAATAACTCAACAATAATTAACAAGCTCTTTAATTATTAATTAAGTATAACTTAATTAATAATCATCAATTATCAAATAGCTTATCCAATCTCTCGGACGAATAACTTGAAACGGAAATATTCACTGTCCCAGCCAGACGCCATAATGCCCTGCCATAAATAAACACCGCTAGAAATAGACTTACTATAAGTCCCTCAAACTGGAAACTCTACAAATGAATCCACAACTCCATTGATACAAATACATAGGCGCCTTGCTAAAAATAGCAATCATGACTATCACCCAAAATAAACACTTACTATAAATAGTAAGTCTATCAATCTGACCCAAACGAAGAGCAATCCTGGCATCCCCGACCTCCTGAGTGGAAACTGACCACTGGCTTTGCCACACGACCCCCACCAACATCTCAATTAGCTTACGAGGGTCACAAAAATAAGCTAATCCCATGTGTCTAAAAACGGGGACATTACAGTCCTCCCTCCCTGAAATTGCTTGTTCCCAAGCAATCTCAGAAAACAAAACACTAAAGTCCACCCGAATCCCAAGAATAGAATGGAGTAATGTCCCTGCGATCACCTGCAAACTCCTGTGATGAAATCACCATCCACTGAGCTAACCAAAACACACTGTCATCATGCCTACCATAGTTGTCCACACAATCTCCAGTGCCAAATTTGTCACTACCCGGATCCCAATAGAGATGAAACTCACCGCTATCCATAACGAGGAATAATGGATATCCAATACCATCAAAAAGATCAGAGCTCCCTGCACACCCTGCCAATCGACCCTGTGTACTCCTGCAATCTCGCTATCCATCCACTGTAAAACCATCCTAGATGTACTGACCTTGCAAGACACCTCCTGCTAACTTGCACTTACCAACCCCATCAACTACAGATGGAGCAAACCCATCCCCAAAAGAATGGTATAACCCTGGAGCCAACCCACACCGACGTAAAAAATTAAATCCTGCTTGCAAAATATGGTTTGAATATTGAGGGAGATGATGGAGACGAGAGCATGTTGGAGACTTGGAAGTGTGATTGTTGTAAATTTAGACTTCATTTGATCTAGTCATAACAGACTCAAGTTTCATCCAGAGAAAACTTGTATTTGGCTAAAACTTGGCAGGCTAAATGTTTTACTTGGATTTGAATCTTAGCAAATAAAAAATTACATGAATACACAAAAATACACTTCAATAATTCTTGAGACACAAAGAATGAATTATAGTACTCATGTCCATCTTGATCATATAGCCCTGGAATCTGGATTGACCTAACAAACCAAAACTATACATTTCTTGGGGTTTAATCGGGAAACTAAAAACTTTTTAAAAATTCATAAAAGTAGGGAATAAAGTTTATTTTTGTTATTTCAAGCCAACTAAAACAAAAAGTGCTTTGCATCTCCATCGAGCACAGTCCAAAATGATTTTTTTCATTATTTTCCTTTTTAAAACCACAGGAATCTTCATGGTGCATTACAGTTTTCATAATTTTATCGCTTTTAAACAACTGTCGATAAATCCTTTCAATCACTCAACAATCAATTTATGCTGTCGAGATCGAGATCTTAGTCATTGAAAGAAAAAAAAGACAAGAAACAAGAAAAAAGAGGGTTTGAACAAGGGTTTTCGCTTCCTTTTTTTCATCCAAGTCTCTTTAAAAATAATGCCGAGTCTTAGTGAGTTTCAGCTAAAACTTACAGAGTTTCTTGCTGAATACTTGCAACTTTTTTTGACAGACTCAATTTGTGAGCAACTTGGCTATGAGAAAACGTGCAGGTTCTTGTTAAGATTTAGAACTTTTGACTCATCTTTCCCCCGTTTTATACGTGTTAGTTTATTTTGCACTAGTATGCCATTTAATTTTTTATTTGTTTTTGTAAGCCAAGTTTCCTGTCAAACATCACCGAGTCTGAGTGAGTCTCAGCTAAGGCTCACAAAGTTAGTTGCTAAAGCTCACAATTTGGTTTTTGGGGAGATTTGACTTATAACTGGTCTGTGAGGAAATCTGCAGGTTCTTGCTAATTTTTAGAACTATGAACTCCTTCCCTTGTATTATACTTGCAAGTTAGTTTATTTTTCATCAGTGTGCCATTTAATTTTTTCCATAAGGGCTAATAGTACTTAAGTTAGAATCATGGACTCATCTTTCCCTTGTCTTGTACTTGTAGATTAGTTTATTTTGTATCAATTTTCATTTAATTTTCTATTAGAAAGGCTACATTTACTTTGGTTCTAAATTCTTTTCATCCTCTTTTAATGATCACACCACTTAATGGAATAATCTTGTAAGGCTCCTTGAAAATATCTCAATCAAGCTTTGTCATCTATAATTTTATGGGTTAATCCTTACCTTCTCTTATACTTGTAAGTTAATTTACTTTATATTAGTGTGGCACTTAATTTTTTTTTGCATAAGACCTCATTTACTTTTGGCCCTGAATTCTTTTCATCCACTTTCTATTGATCAAACCACTTAATGGAGTATTTGTCATGTTCCTTGCAAATATTTCAATTCAGCTTCATCATTGGTAATTCCATTGGCTTCAATATTATTCCTAGATTGAACAATGTCTTTGGATCCTGATTTCGTTCACCGTAAAATCTTGTGGTTTGAGAATCATGATGGTTTGGATTCCCTTTTCGTCCCTTTTAAAAGGCCTTACATAAAATTCAACAGTATTTTGCTTTTGTTGATGGTTTTCTGGTGAAAGCACTCCTTTGCTTTTTGTTTCACAGGTATATTAAGTCAATTCTGAGTCCTTCTGGGTGGTTGATGTCTCTTCCATCGTTGTCTTGTTTGATAAATAAGAGGTTGTGAATCCTCTGAATAACATTTGTTTAACTAGGAACATAGGAGGTTGGAACTATTTTCTAAATATGAGAATCCTAATCAGATCTGTTAGAAGCCTAATTTAGTTTATTGGCTTGTATAAAATGAGGCAATATTTCAGCTTTGAAGAGAGGAGGGAGAAGTCACGTACAAAAAGCATATATCATTGTATTCTCTTGTTTCCTGATAAATATATATGTTTGAGAGTTTTGTGGTTTTGGTTTTCACCAAGAATGCACATAAATATAAGATTATCATCAAAGCTGCAACCTTTGACGATAACTTCAAAATAATATTGAACTCAATTAGAACATTTTCTGGCAACACAAGCAAGTCTAGTCTACTTGGCGCCTGCTCTATAATAAATGCAACCAAGTAACCTATGGATAGAGTCTGTCAAATGCAGGTTCATGTGTAAGTTTTGTAAAACTAGATAGATAAGAAACAAAGGGAAAAAGTAATATCAATTTACTTTGTTGGAAGAAGTTCTCCTGAAATCCAATCTGATTTGTTTCTCTCACACGGAATTGATTTTGCTGGAATTAAATCTCCTAAAATTTGGCTTATATGGTTGTTATGCTAATATGACTGATGGTCTAGATCTCTGAAGATTGGCTTACTATTTTACTAATAAATATTTTATAAATTAAAATATGTATATTGGGCTAATATTTCTTTAGTTTGGATATCTCTACTTTCTACGAGGTTGTTAATTTTCACTTATGAAAATGAAAGATTAATGTGAATGATATATTAGTTGACGGATAATGCAAATTGTTGAATTTTATAAACTCTGGTCTTAGTTGTCACTGCAAGTATTATATTGTGGAATTTTTGAATAATTCTTATGAGTTGCTTTTTGCAGTGATTATGAGTTAGTTTTTGCATCTAAACGGGTTCATTACTATGGCCAAGCTGTGGGATTAATTGTAGCAAAAACAAAGGTATGATGTGTTTTTATCTTAGTAGATCTTTGTTTGGATGTGCAATTTCTTCGCTCTAAATTGTTTGATATTGAATAGGTTACATTTTGTTACTGTTTTAATTTGCTCCTTTCAGGAGAATTGAATTTTGTATCTTTTTCCAACTCAAAATTATCAAAAGTGTTCATCATTTGTTTAAGCATGCTCTAGGAGGTTTAATGAGCATTTCCTTGCCTTGAATTTTTCCCGCTGTAATGTCTACTTTTACTTTTGCTTCATCTAGGATTGCAACAATTATTCTCTGGTGTGTGTTGAATTTTTGTTGCAGTAGAAAACAAAACTCCTGAAGTTGTCTAATATGGCTTCTTGATCTTGTTCAACACAATTAAAATTAGGCCAAGGATGATTTGAATTTCTTTTTTCTTGCTCCACATGGGCATAAATTTTTTTTAAGATTTTAATATGCCCCTTTGAGAACAACACGAATGTACCTGTCATCAAATTTGAAGGGGAAGCTTCCTTTTGAAGAGTGATGAAAATATAATATTCCCTTACAAGATTCTATCTTGTTTTACCCAAACCCCCTAAACTAGTGTAGGCCTGTTTTATTTAGAGTTACCAAAATCAGATTAAATATTTGTACATCCTCTTGATAATGATAGCTTCTATACAACATGTCAAAGGTGAACAAGAATGTGTGTGGGTTGTCATTGGTTGGCAAATATCTCTTGCTACTTACAATATGTATAGGTGCATTTTTTGGGATAGTCCGTGGATGGGACACAAAACTTAAACGTCTTTTTGGCTCTTAGGTTAGGGCACAAGGTGCTTTTGCACTTTTGCAATTTTGCTAAAGGTGAGGTTTTTATGCCTTTTGAGAAAGCAACAAAAATAACTATTAGACACTAACTATTTTTGGTTGAAAGTAGAGGTTGAAAATATGTGATAGAAACATATTGAATAAGCTTCAACACAAGGACTGATGTAGCCTAGATTGAGGTGCCAAGTTGCAGTGCAATGAAAAAATCACACAATCTTACTCAATAACTAGTTGAAAAAAGAAATAAAATTTGTTTGTATTAAATGCAAATCAGTCTTCAATTGCTCACAAATATGTTGAGAGTGAAAACACTAACTATTACAAAATAAAGAGATGACATACATTGTCTTTTTAGTTGAAAGTAGAGGTTGAAATGATGTGAGAAATGCATGTTGAATAAGTTTAAACATAGGGACTCATGTAGTCTAGATTGAGGTGTCAAGTTGCAGTGTGATGAAATTCACACACAGTGCGATGAAATTCACACAATATTGCACAACAACTAGCTGAAACGACAAATAATATCTGTTTGTCTTAATTGTGAACTTGTAATGTCCCCATTTTTGTGAGCATCAGTTTTCAGTGGTTAGCTTATCACTGGGTCCTCGTAGTCTAATAATGATGTTTAGAGGGCCCTGTTTTGGAGATATCTGGTATCTGAGTTGGCAGTTGGCATTATTTTCCATCTCCAGACCCTTGGCGTATTCTGAGGCATTGATATTCAGATGTTTCTAGTTCTATTTTTAGGGGCTTACTATTTATAGTAAGTTAGTGGATGTTAGAGAGGGACCTTTACTTTTTTTAGTAGGGCATCCAGATTGACAATGGGAGTAGTGGGCTAGCCCGTGATGAAGTCAAAATCATTAGATAATGGTTATTTATGGAGTTATGACATTTAATTATTATTAAAGTGTTGCTTTTATAATAATTTAATTATTTTTGGGGAATATGATATTGACTTCATGCGACTTTATTATAAAAGGTCATATGGCTTGAGTGTTGGACATCTAACATCAAGGTTGACTTTTTGAATTGAGTTTAATAGTTTAAAGCTATGGTCATTTAATTATTTATTAAGTTTTACTTTATTAATTATTCATTGAAGAGCTTATTATAAATTTATTAACATAAAGTGGTGACCAAAGTCATTAATAAAGGACATTATTTATATTATGTGTGTTGACGCCCAAGACCAAGGTATAATTAATTATTATTAAGTCAACCTTGTATTTAAAAGCAATTGAAATGATATCATTAACATGGCTTGAAGGAGAAGTCTCATGGTTCGATTTGGTGAAGTTAATATATAAGTCAAAAGAAGGTGAAATCGAACCATATTGTGAATGAATGTTTTTGCTTATTCTTTGTGAGAAGTTTCTGGTATTTGCCAAGGGTTTCTGCAATATCTTGGAGGATTGTGAATCTTTCGTGTTTCTGGCACTTTGAGTTGGTGGAAGACCCAATGATATTGTGTTGTTGGGAGATGGTTTCAGAAGGAAGCCATTAATGAACTTGAATTGAGAGGTTTTGATACATTTTCAGATTAGATTGAAGATCAATTGCGAATTACAATTTCTACAGGTGTAAGAGTGGTGGATTGCAGTCCCTATTATATATCTTTGAGCTTCTAGAGGCTGCCGTGCACAAATATCCAGGCCATGTGGGGGGTTTCCAGCATTGGTGTGAGGTTTTTTGTTCCAACGCACAACATCCACGCCATCATTTCATATCATATCGGACATTTGGCTGGTAGAGGTATTTGCAATCAAAATTTTGGAGAGTTTTTCCATAACACATGGGCTGCATTTCATTTTCAGGTTCTCTTTAGTTCAGTAAAAACATTTTGTAATGTCCGCTTGTTGGATTATATGGGACACTACTTGAAATATCAAATCCTGCTTACAAAATTAATGCCAATAATGCAATTATGTAATAATCAATGCAATAACACATATTATGACTGGTAATCCCAAATGCAATAGTAATGATTAATTATTAGGAAGTCGAGTTCGGCTAGAAGGGCCCCCGGACCAGGCCAAGTTCGAACTGGTTCGTGGTCCGGGTCCGGGTCCGGTCCGCTTGTGGGTCTGGGCCACAGGACCAAGTTTGAACCACCCTGTGCACAGTTTGGATTTGGGCGAATTTCACGGTAAATGGCAAACTTGGAGCGAACTTTGACGAATTTTTGCCCACGGACGTATTTTTGCCCACGGACAGTCATTTAATAATTTGGGGTGGAAACTGCGCTGATAAAGAAGAAGATGATGATGATGAAGAAGAGTATCAATAAACTATTAATCCATTAGTTGAACTTCAAACAATGATACTTGAACTGATGTTATGATTTAATTTTAATGTTTTGAATCTTCGATGTTGAACTTGAACTTGAAGTATATGATGGTATGATCATGATTCATGATGGTATGATTACAAGTATTTTTGTTGTTTAAATGTTTTTATGATACTATGTGGTATTCTAATCTTAACTCATGCTTCTAGGCTACATAAATATGTATGTATATATTAAAAAAATTTACATATTTTTGTACTAACGAACCCGAACCCAAACCCCTTTTCAAAATTTTGCCGTACCGGCGAACTGGTCCTTCGAACTCGAACTTGAACCCGAACTCAAACCGACATCCTAGATTTATTACAGTAGGAATGACTGGTAATTCCAAATTCAATAACAAGGGAGAATGAATGCAATGATAGTGAATTATCTCAGTATAAATGACTAGTAATTCCAAGTGCAATAACAATGGAGTATGAATGCAATTTCAATGAATTATCTCGTATAACTGACTGGTAATTCCAATTTCAATACTGCAACTCAAGGATGCTGTTACGATACAATGGTTGTTTATGATTTAACAAGATATAATGTGTACGATACCTTGTATGGCTACATCTGATCTTCAAATGTGGTGTATGCTGCAAGTTACAGGATAATAAAGGATCTCAGACAGAGATATGTCGTCTTTGATATTCTGGAATTATATATGCAATCGTCTCTGATATATGAGCCGTCTCTGATATATATATAATGGTATATGCTCTTCAATAGATGTCGTCTTTGATATACAATTGTAGTGCTTGCACCAATGGTTGCTATCGCAACCTTCTATGCTCTATAGTCGAGCGATTCCACAAAGGGAAATATAAGTTATATAATATAAATTCCTCATCTCCATTTGGTGAGCCGATCGACTTGTATAAATATATGCTTCAAAACATGAAGAGGCACGGATGGAAAGTTGTCACCCTTTATAACCAGTAATTTGTTACTCATGATAATCATTTATGATTATCGATGATAACACAATTGTTATGAATAGGAGATGGAATTAGTGGCTGCAAGTACCCGACTCAGTTGTTAGCGAGAGATTACTTACAAGGATAGCGGTCAGTCATCCATCATGCTGTTATGTATCCAACAGGGTTTCTACTTCTAGCCCACAGGGATTTCTTACAGATACATGGTTACAGGGTGATTATGGTGTTAGTGGGCATGATGGCTTGGTTAGTTATCACATCCATGGGAGTTCCGTAGAGGTTGTGGAAAGATATTATGTAGTGGAGGCTTCCAAATGTTTTTATCTCCTCATATCAGATGGATGTGAATACTGGTTGTATTGGGACCCAGGTGGCGACAAGGTTAGCACTGCAGTTTGGGTGGGTACTATTGGTTGGCTTCACCACTTATGGTATGGTGAAGTTGGGGTCAGAGTTGAGTAGCAGAAGTCTGGGAATGTTCTTCTTGGCAGGCTTCTATTTAGGATTTGAGATCTAGGTTTATTTAGTTGGTCACTCTTCAGTGTGTGGTGGGATCCTTCGTGTGCATCGGGATTCCAGTCAAGGTTCATTGGGGAGTATTGGTGTGTGTACGTGGTGTGGATTATTCGCAGTTTCATTTATGATTCTCATGCACATTATTGGTTTCAGATGCATACTCTAAGGCTGCAGGGATTGGACAGTTGGTTTGTTGGTCATTTCTGTGCAGTTGTGGTTATGCTGGTGCTTCACCAGTGCTATTGTTGTTTGGGGTATTTCACAGCCTTCCTTTGGACTTCCAGTGTAGTGGAGTTTCTATCCAGTCGTGATTGCTTGGGGACAAGCAATCTCAGGAAGGGCGGACTGTAATGTTCCTACTTTTCGTGAGCATTAGTTTTCAGTGGCTAGCCTATCACTGGGTTGTCGTAGGCTAATAATGATGTTTAGAGGGCCCTATTTTGGAGATATTTGGTATCTTAGTTGGCAGTTGGCATTATTTTCCATCTCCAGACCCTTTGTGTATTCTGAGGCATTGATATTCAGAGGTCACCGGTTGTTAGAGAGGGACCTTTACTATTTTTAGTAAGGCATCCAGATTGACAGTGGGGGCAGCGGGTTAGCCAATGATGAAGTCAGAATCATTAGATAATGGTTATTTATGGAGTTATGACATTTAATTATTTTGAAAGTGTTGCTTTAATAATAATTTAATTATTTTAAGGGAATATGATATTGAGTTCATGCGACTTTATTATAAAAGGTCATATGGCTTGAGCGTTGGACATCCAACATCAAGGTTGACTTTTGGAATTGAGTTTAATATTTTAAAGCTATGGTTATTTAATTATTAATAAAGTTTTTCTTTATTAATAATTCATGAAAGAGCTTATTATAAATTTATTAACGTAAAGTGGGGGCCAAAGTCATTAATAAAGGACATTATTTATATTATGTGTGTTGACGCCCAAGACCAAGTTATAATTAATTATTATTAAGTCAACCTTGTATTTAAAAGCAAGTGAAATGATACCATTAACATGGCTTGAAGGAGAAGTCTCATGGTTTGATTTGATGAAGTTAATATATAAGTCAAAAGAAGGTGAAATCAAACCATATTGTGAATGGATGTTTTTGCTTGTTCTTTGTGATAAGTCTCTGGTATTTGCGAAGAATTTCTGCAATTGCTTGGAGGATTGTGAATCTTTCGAGTTTCTGGCACTTTGAGTTGGTGAAAGACCCAATGATATTGTGCAATTGGGAGATGGTTTCAGACAGAAGCCATTAATGAGCTTAAATTGAGAGGTTTTGATACATTTTCAGATCAGATTGAAGATCAATTGCGAATTACAGTTGCTACAGGTGAGTGGTGGATCACAGTCCCTATTATATATCTTTGAGCTTCCAAAGGCTGCTGTGCAGAAATATCCAGGCCATGTGGGGGTTTCGAGCGTTGTTGTGAGGTTTCTTGTTCCAACGCACAACATCTACGCTATCATTTCATATCATATTGGACGTTTGGCTGGTAGAGGTATTTGCAATCAAAATATTGGAGAGTTTTGGCATAACACATGGGCTGCATTTCATTACCAGGTTCTCTTTAGCTCTATAATAACATTTCAATATTCAGAATTGGCATTTGTATGCACTATGAATACTTTGATTAAATAAAAGTTTGCATGCTAACTCTTTGGTTTAATGACTATGACTCCTGTTGAAAGATTTCAGACTTTATATATGTTGCCAGTATGTTTCTTATGATAGCCTGATGAAGTAATGTTCTTAATTTAGTATGTCAAGTGTTTGACGGAATTACTTTGGAAAGTGTTCATGTTTTATAACAATGTTCGGCACAAGAAAGAACAGAAAATTCAGTTCAAACTTTGTACACCAACTATTTGATGAAATGCATTTGACACAAAACTTAAAATATAAGAGTAGAAAGGCAAAGAATTTTACAGTGGAGAAGTTAGGACCTGTTGGGGTTCTTACAGAATCAGCCTTCAATCACTCAAACATGTTGAGAGTTAAAACTCTATTACAAATTTAGAAATGACATATTGCTGTAAGCATGGATGGATAAATTGGTTTTTCTCTTTCTATTGGTTATTCACTTTCCTTCCCTTGTTTTCCTTCAATTGTTTCTCAATGGACTCTGAATGGTCCTCCCCTCCTTTGCCATTAGAGTTTTGGTGATGGTTTGCATTCCTTAGTGCAAATATTCCTTGCTACTAACAAATGAGGGGATGCGTTTTGTCTAGAACTGTCTAACCCTTTTATTTTGCCTACATTTTTGTTTGTATTTAATTTTAGATTGATTAAACTTCTCTTGTTGCCACATGATGACCTGCAATTGATTTGGCCACCAAAATAATAGCTTTGAATTATTGTTGGGCAATTTCTTCTCTAAAGAATTATTTCTGTTACATACAAACAACATTTGATTAGACATGTCGTGTGAGTGAAATGTGCCATGAACTGGAGAGGACACTCACAGAAATTTAATGAAATTTGAAATTGAAATTCAATATTTAGCAACCTTCAATGCACTCATCTACATTGATTCTTTTTTTGTCTTGTTCTTCCATTTGATTAAATACTCATTGTACTCCTTTCCTCTTGTCTTCCTTACCATTCATGAGCCTATCACTACTTCAACTTTGTCCCATTCTTGCTCAGTCAATTACTACATCTAGCCTTCCCTCTAAAACATTGAGATTGTACATGTCTCTTCACTTATTTGTTCTTCACAATAACAACACAAATTTGCAACTTTAAAATGTGGGGAGAGTGTCAACACCTTTTAGGAGCTATATGTATAAGCATTTGACATAAACTTTGTCAAGACCTTGCATGGTTAAATGTTCCATTTTAGCTTCTTCTAGGTTCCTTGGAAGCTCTCCTTTTGCAAATGAGATAAGATCTATAACTTGAGGGTTTGCATCCTCTTATTCAGATCAACTTATTGCTTGTATCTCATCATATTCTTTTCCAAATCCCTTCTTACTTCTTTGTGCAATTTATGCATGTACTCAGAAAAATCATAATTTGTCTTCCCAAAGCTGCAATACTTCTTAATTCATCTACCCCTTAGGGTTCTTTGTTGTACTATTAATTTATTTGTACACAAATTCAGCTTTCCAATATTGTATTATGTTAATTTGGCTACTTGTGTTCTCAAACAATGGTTGAGAACTTGGAGTAGAGCATGGCACAATATACAAATTCAGTTTGGTTCCATGAAGTCTAGTGCTAGTGCTTGAAGCTAAAGATACAATCGAATCAGAGAAATAAAATTCTTATCGACCTTGGCTATGGCTTTGATCATTTCTCTCTTTTTATATCCCTTTCTCCTCAAAATGATTCTATTTGAGTTTGTACCTTGCACATTAAAACAACTGGCACCTATGAGCACAAAGAAATTCTTGCTACATGTGTGCAATATGAGATTTCAAGCACTTAGTGCCTTCCCTACTATTTTTTATTTTGCATTATTTGTAACGAACACCTTTTTATTCCTTTCTAAACCCTTAGGGCAAGATGTTTTTGATTAGGAGAAAAACAGGTTTTGAAGGGTCCCCGAAACCCTTTACAAGAAGATTTTGAGGGGGATCTGGAACCTCGCCAAGATGAATCACTACAAGTGATAGGACATTGTTAACCAACAGCCTAGAACCAACAGACAGTCAGCAACAAGTAAAATAGTCAGTAAATCACCAGCTGCCCAGAAATCAGAACACAAGGCCAAACCTCACACCAAAGATCTAATCTCTCGAAAAGGGAGAACTTGGGGTTTTGAGGGGGACCCCAACCCAACCCTAACCAAAAACAACCAAAGTATATGTTGGGCCCTTGAAAACTGTCAGCATCCAGCCAGGCATCAAACAAAAGCATGATAACGAACCGACTAAAAAAAACCATTATGGGGTTTTGAGCATGGACCCTAGAACCATCAAGGGGAATAGGTAGGCTACCGAAACCAACAACATCAAAATATTGCTCAGTGAGAAACCATCTAAAGGGTTTTATGAGGCTCCCCAAACCACAAGAACACATTTCCCAAACAAGGGAAACCATGGGGTTTTGGAAGGCCCCCCAAACCTTGAATCCTTCCTGAACAAGAATATAAACAACAAAGAGCCCAGCCACGAGACGAAACCATAGGGTTTTGACGGGTTCCCCAAACTCAAACAAAGGCCATCGTCAAAAGAGTAAACAAAGAAGCGTGAGTTGAGAGAGGAATTTACCAGGGATCCCTCACCCCAAAAGAAAAACCGAGGGTTTTGGATGGCTCCCACAACCATAAGAGTGGATTTTAAAATGGTATCCACAACCATAAGCTTGCTGTCATCAATGGCTCTCCAACTGCGTCTCCAGAGGTCCCCAACGAGGATGCTCTCTACCTCAATAAGAGAGGCACCCAACCCAATAGGGCGTAAAGGGACAGAGAAAACCAGGAGGAGACACCACCCTCTAACCATCCACCATCTCCAGCAACCAAGGGAGAGCAAATCACTCAAAGAATTGCTTCCAACCAAAACTACTTGTAATGACCCTTACTATAAAGGCCACTAAAATCTCTAATGTTGGACTGAGTAATTTCGTCAGACACTTTCCTTGCAACCTGAGTTTGCTGATGTCTGCTTGTTTTGATATGATTGTTTGGTACCAACGATGTTTTAATGAATGCAAATGATTACTAAGTAACTATTAGAAAAGCTGAATGATATGTAACTTCTTCTTATCTCCTTTTCAATGCAAATACATGAAGTTCTGATATGAAAAGTACTCCTACAGCCAAGAGGCATTTTCACAAACACTCGGCATGCAACCTATATGCTGATAAGCACATCTACAGTCATTGACATTATGTCAAACAGTTGGCATACAACTGAATACCCAATACAAATGCACACTAATGCAATGATGTAATAACAGTACCAAAACAA
>MU225256.1:15252412-15282840 GCA_018584345.1 Thuja plicata | reverse complement strand
CAGGAACCATGCCAACTGCCGGCTCACCGACACCACAACTGATCCCTGATACAACCTCATTATCCTCCATGCCATCAGTAGTAGGGATCACCACCATGTTGAGCGGGCTACAATGCTCAACTGCAACCCCCAACTCAACCGAACTTGCCTCCAGTGGAAACGAACCAAACATGCCAATACTAGTATCGAGGACAGATATATCCTCATCTCTACTGCCTCTATCAACCTCGACCATGGACACCCTCGGATTACCAGACACCACGGTCTGTGACTGAACAGAATCTGGTAAAGTCTGCAGTCGCTCTAATTCCAAGGTCACCTCAGCCAAATAAAAATGTGACTCCTCGAAAGCCAACTGTGTACTCTCAAGAATCTCTGAAGTCACCTCGAGTTGTTGAGAAAGCTCACTCACCTCATCTTCCTTGTCCAACAATGCGTCATATGCTGTACTGCCCCACTCCATAAGATAATCTCTGTCGGCTACCAACTGCATATAATCCTGTCTCAGAATCCGGATAGCCTCCCATAAAGAGTGGATCTCCGTCAAGGAAAGATAACTGCCTCCCTGCTCATCACTAGTAGGAGAACCCCATCCGTTAACTGCTAACAACTGACGAGCAGCATCGAAATGCTGGCAAGCGATAGCAATGTCTCGCTCACTAGCTCTCAGCTGACTAGAGACATGATGGCGCTGGCTAGACTGTCTCCTACAATCCTCCTCTAATGCACTATCCAAAGGAGTAGACCCAAGGGGGAAGCACAAAAGCCTCCAAACGTTGGAACACACCACCCCAACCCGACGAAACACTAGAAATGTTACTGGCAAAGAAACTGCCACTAAAGCTGTCATCATTGCCATCATCTTCTGCATAATTGGAATCCAGCCCTATGGCACCCCTGCAACGCCTACAAACCCTAGATATCAAAATCTGTCCCGCTCCCTCTCCCGCCCATAAGAAACTATTGATGTAAATTGTTGTTGTCCTTTCTAATTGGGTGATATATTTCTAACCCTAGTCCTTTCTAATTGGCCCCAACATTATAACAATAAACACAAAGGAAAAAATATTTAACATTTATAGTTTTTAAATTAAGAAAGACAAAATCAGAGAAAGATTGATTATGGAACAAGAAAAAGAAGAGAAAATGATGACAATAAATTTTCTTCATTTTCTCTCTCTTGTTTCATGCTCCATGAATGGAAAATGTAAAAATAATAACAAATCTAGTATACATACCAAATTATAAAGCAAACAAAAAAAAGGATTCAAAATATCTCGATGGTACAAATTTTCCCCAGTCCATAGATTATTTTTACAAACTTTTGGAGTAAGTTGTTTGTGTTTATTTGATCGACATTTCGGATCACACTTAGTGATCCATCATTAGGATGAAAAATGTAGTAACAAATTGCAAATTATCTTAAAAAGTCATAATTGAGAGAAAAATATAAAAAGTTAAATAATGAAAGAGAAGAACTGAAATAGGAATAAAAAATAATAAAAAAGAGGAAAGAAGAAAGAGAAACTAAAAAGACAATGACAAGAGAGAGAGAGAGAGAACGAAAATTATAATATCCAAGAGATGGTCAACAAAGGACAAAAAGAGGAAAAGAAAATAAAGAACAAGATTAGAAGACCATAAAAAGAATCTTGAAAATACAAAGAAAAAAGATCAAGAAGCAAGAAGAAAAATGTTTTGAAACATCCAATTATTAATATAACAAAAACCAAGAAAATAAATTAATAAAGTAAATGCATAACAAGAAATGACCGAAGAGAAACTTGGAAATATACTTCAAAGTTTTCTTAAAAAATTTAAAGCACCAACTTAGAAGTAAAACATGAATTATTTAAGCTCATTACTTGCAAGCTTAAAAATAAATACATTAATACTTCTTTCTTAAAAATTAAATCATTAGTACTTAAAAAAATATCTTACTCAAAACAAAGTAAAAAGTTCAACTCTTTATTTTCAAATTAATTAAGTTAATCTAATTAATATAAAGGAAAGTATAGTAAAATAAGCCTCCCCAACAACCCTTTGTCCAAGACTATGGAAAAGTAAAACTTGCTATTTCCTACTCACCTTGAACAACCCTATTTCCAATATTATTAGAAAAGTAAAGCTTGCTATTTTCTTCTCACCTTTTGATGATGCAACTAAAAAAATGTCTTGTAATATCCCCTTTTTATATTATCTTGGACACTACGTGAGTTAATGCAATTATATGGCTAAATCTATGGAATTATGAATGCAGAACTGTAAATGTATATATGACTGGTAATTCCAAATGCTAAAATGGATAAAATGTACTAATGAAAGATGATGCCAATATGAATGTAATGTGCAGTAGAAGTGAACAATATACTGTGATGCAATAAGTACGCAATGAGCAATGTTATGACAGTGAATTATGTATGGAAATAGAATATCCTAAATATATTTACAATTGCAATTCCAATGCCACTATGGAATGCAATGAATCTTAACAAGGCTGCCACTGCAATGGATACTTAGCAGTTCGAATCTCAATAAATATAAATGGCTGTTTCTGATGCAACAATATGGAATACACATACCCTGCTAGCCGTCTCTGATAGACAGTGAAATATATGTTTCTATTCAGGATGATCAATGGTAGATAGTGCCGTCTCCGATATGCTTGATACGACTTATGCAATATGCTATTTTGGAGCCGTCTCTGATATGCTGTATTAATACTTGCACGTAAATATAGAAGGTTGCGATAGCAACCGAAATGCTCTATGAGCGATATCCCTAAAGGGACTAGTTTATAAAATAAATACTCAATACACCCTTCTTATAGCCGATTGGCTTTGGTTATTTGTAACTGCTGAAGGGGCACGATGAACCATTGCCACCCTTGTTAATTCTTTCTATCATAATTAAGGATAAACAAATGTGATTAGATCGACTATCATGAGCCGCCATGATTTATGTAATAAAAATATGCATGTAATGAATATAACAGCCAAGTACGATGGAGGAAAGTAACCATCGTTGGATATTCTCATTATTAATTATTACTTAATGAAGGTTTATGACATTCACCTCCCCTAAAGTTGCTTGCCCACAAGCAACCTTAAGTTAGGATGCTGAAGAATGTGTTTATTTTCCCAAGTGGCATCTTCTTCTGGAAGGTCTTGCCACTTTACTAGATACTCCTTGATATCACTATTCCTTAACCTTTTTTCTTAGATACTGATAATCTTTTTAGGTTGGAGGATCAATTTCCCGTTGTCATCAAGAGGAGGGAGGATAGGAGAAATCTTGTCATGGTTTCCTAATGCCTGTTTGAGGCAAAATACGTGGAAAATATTGTGTATTTTACTCTCTTCAGGCAGATTTAGAAAATATGTCACTTCCCCAATCTTCTTGGTTATTTCATAGGGACCATAGAACCGGGATTGAAGTTTTTCCGCACCACTCGTTTTTAATGAAGATTGTCGGTATGGTTGTAAGAAAAGATAGACCATTTCCCCTATTTCAAAACTTCGTTCAGTCCTCTTCTTGTCTGCGTATATTTGTTGCTAGTTTTGTGCTTGATGTAAATTGTCTTTTAAAACCTTAAGTATGTCTTGACTTTCCTGTACCCAATCTTTGGCAACTAGGACCTTGCTTTCTTCCAAGATAATGTCTATGAAAGAGTGGGGGTTGTACCCATAAAGTGCTTTGAATGGAGCCATTCCTATAGACATGTGATGTGTTGTATTATAGCAATATTCACCAAGGTGTAACCATTTGACCCATGACTTTTGTTGTCCTGCCACATAATTGCAAAGGTATCCTTCCACCCATTTATTTACAATCTCAGTCTTCCCGTCAGTTTGAGGATGATAACTTGTGCAGGGATTCAACTCTGTTCCTGCTAATTTGAATAATTCTGTCCAAAAATTACTCATGAATTTCCTATCACAATCACTAATTATGGTGTGGGGTAAGCCATGAAGTTGAAAGACTTCTCTGATGTATAATTCTGCTACTTGTAAGGCATTGAATTCCGTGGTGATAGCGAAGAAGTGCGCATATTTGGTTAGGCAGTCTACTACCACAAAAATACAATCTTTTCCTTGGGCTTTAGGAAGTCCGGTGATGAAATCATTGATATACTTTCCCATTTCTGTTCCGGTATCGACAAAGGCTGGAGTAGTTGACTGGATATGAATGCTCATCCTTGTTTTGCTGGCAAGTTAGGCAGCTCTTGACATGTTGTAGGACGTCATCCTTTAAGCCTTTCCAAGAAAATCTCTCTTATTTGTTTGTAAGTTTTATAGTAACCTGGGTGGCCGACCAAGGGACTATCGTGAAATGCTTTGAGCACCTTTTCTTTGAGCTTGGAATATGGGGTCAAGAATATCTGATCCTTGTAATAGATGACCCCATCTTGTACCTTATATTGATCTTCTTGTTTCTCTTCTTCCAATAATGTTTTTTTAAATGTATTTTTGGAATACTTTGCTAGGAGGTGCGCCTTCCAATCATTAGAGATGGTAGCTAGAGAGCATAGAGTGGGCTTCCTTGATAATGCATCAGCTACTAAATTTCTTTTTCCTTTGGTATATTCTATATCAAAATCATATGCTTGTATGTTTGTAATCCATGTTTGCTATCTTTTGTTTAAGTCCTTTTGATTCAAAAAGTACTTAAGACTGTTGTGGTGTGTTCTAATAGTGAATTTATTCCCAACCAGGTAATGCTGGAATTTGGGGAGGGTGCGGATAATGGCTAGCATCTCCTTGTCATATGATGGATAGAGTTTCTCATTATCTTTCAATTTCTTACTTTCAAAGCCTATAGTGTGCCTTGTTTGCATAAGGGCAGCCCCTATTCTGGTTCTTGATGCATCACATTCTAACACAAATGGTTTTTTGAAATCCGGTAGAGCAAGAACTAGACATTGGCTCACCGTTTCTTTTAATTTGTCAAACGATAGTTGGGATTCTTCATTCCATTTAAATGTTCCTTTCTTTGTTAGGTCTGTGAGTGGAGCTCCTATGTGAGAAAATCCTTTCACGAACCTTCAGTAATAGCTGCAAAGTCCATAAAATCCTCTCAAACCTGATATATTCTTAGGCGGCGGCCAGTCAAGTATAAGTTGAATCTTTTCTTGGTGTACTTGTACACCTTCCTTGCTTATGACATGGCCCAGGTGCAAAATCTCGGTCATTCCAAATTCACATTTAGACCTTTTTGCAAATAAGGAGTGACTCTCCATTATGCCAAGAACTTCATCTATGTGCCTTAGGTGATCTTCTCAAGTTTTACTATAAATTAGTATGTCATCAAAGAAGACCAGTAAGAATTTGCATAAGTGCTTCCTAAATATGTGGTTCATGCAAGACTGGAAGGTGTCAGAAGCATTTGTGAGACCAAAAGGCATAACTAGGAATTCAAAATGAGCATAGTGGCAGTGGAAAGTGGTTTTGTGAATATTTTACTCCTTGACTCCTATTTGAAGGTAGCCGGACCGAAGATCGATCTTGGGGAAATAAACAACTTCATGCAATTCATCTAGCAATTCATCAATTCTTGGTATGGGATATTTGTTCTTTATGGTCCTTTTGTTGAGTTCACGATAGTCTATACACATTCTTAGTGTTCCATCTTTCTTTTTGACCATCACAACTAAAGACGCAAAAGGGCTTGAACTTGGTCTTATATGTCCCATATCTAGTAGCTCTTTGATTGTTTTCTCAATTTCATCTCTAAACTTCTTTGGGTGCCGGTATGGTGTCATGATAATAGTTTTGGCTCCTAGTTCAATGGAGTTTTCAAATCCTCTGTTCAGTTGTCTTCTAGGAGGTATGTCTCCAAAAATGAGACTATGTTTGTTAAGAATTTCTTGAATGTCCTCATCTTGGTAGTATTTTGGTGTTTTGTCTTCTTTCTTAGGTGTTATGATACATTGGGCTGCCCATGTTACATCTCCTTTTCTAAAAATACCTTCCATTATTTTGGCTGAAACTACCTTAGATCCTCCGGATAGTCCATGAAAGGTAATCTTTTTCCCATTATCTTTGAATGTAAATTCTATAGATTGGAAATTTTGTGAATATTTCCCAATTGAGGTCATCCATTGGATGCCTGGGATGGCGTTAATGTCTCCCAATTCCACAATGTAGAAGTCATCCTTAATAGTGTGGCCATTAATAGAAATTTCTAGTTGTGGTACTAAGGTGGTGCAAGATAGTTGGTATCCGTCAGCCACCTTTACTTTGAATCCTTCATGTGTTTGAATGGGCAGCTTGAGTTGTGTAACCAATGTCTAATCGATGAAGTTATGCGTGGCTCCACTATGAATAAGTAGCGTAATATTTTGATTTTGTAGAAGCCCCCTTACTCTAAATGAATTGTATTTAGGAGTGGACATGGTGGCGATTATTTCAATGCTGCTATCCTTCTTGATTGCTTCTTTCCTTTTTACGTTATGGCCTTCTTCAGGTGTGCAGGGTCTGACCTCAATATAGTGTTTCTTCCCTTTGCCTCTACAATTGTGATTTGCCTCCCATCTTTTCTTAAAACTGTAACAAACCTCAATTTCCTCTTTACTAGTTAGGTGCTGACTTGTTTGGGTAATTGCTGGCTGAGTTTGAATATTCATGTTTCGAGCTCCTTTTATGGCTTCTTGAAGATTTTTTTGTTTTAGTGCCTTAATCCATCCTTTAAGTGGTTGCTTGAGTCCATCAATAAATAGTGCTATCAGCCTTTTAGAAGAAATGTCTGTAACAAAAACTGAGATCCTTTGGAATTCTTGAATATTGTCTTCCACCTTGTTATGCTGCTGCAATAGGGCTAGCTCTTTTATGTACAGTTCGGGATCTTGTGGGTCGAATCGTTCGATGATCCTCTCTGTGAATTCTATATATGATTTGGAGTGATTGGAGTTTATTAGACCATGATACCTGATACCTGTTATCAAACCTTTCAGGACCTGCTCCTGGTTAGCCATTTGATCCAAGCAATCAAAGTACATCTCTTTTGAAGAGATTACTTCGTATGCACACAAAACATCAAAATCAGCCTTTGCCATCTTTTTACACACATCTAAGTCTTCACTTAGTGTTCTTAATTGCTGATCAAAAGATGTAACCAACTCATGCAATTGGGTGACTGTTTTCTTGATATTCCTTAGTACTTGGAAAGCGTCTTTGATGACCAAAATCCCTTGTGTTTCTAATTGGCTGCCCCAATCATCTACAACTTTCACCCTTTTCTCAAGTTGCGCTATGTCCTTGTGTGTCTCTTTTGAAAGCAGATTGACCTATTGTGAAGAAGAATTCTTTTGTTCAAGGGCCTCACGGAGACGAGCATTTTCCTCTTTGAGCTTATTCTTCTTTTCCCAAAGGTTATCTGTCCTCTTGTTGAGCTGCTCCACTGCATCTTGGGCATCCAATTGACATCCTACAAGTGCCTGTTTACCAAGTTCAATCCTGGTAATCTTGTAATCTATTGTTTGGAGTTCTTCAACTTGCTTATCCAAAAGTGGCTCAGCTACTTCAGCATGATCTTCTGTTCATCAACCAGGACTTTGGAGACCACTTTTGCCTTTTTATTCTTCAGGGCCCGAGTTTTACTTCGTTGTGTGAAATCAAACTCCTCAGGAGGAACCTCTAGTTTCTTCCTCTTTTGAGTAACAACACCCAACCATGGAGGCAAGGTGAAAGTAGAAGAAGAGCCGACAATTGTAACTATGGTAGTTATTGGTTCTACCTGTGAAGAAGTGGCAACTGTGATTGGTGCTTCAGTCTGAATTGCTGCTGAAACCGAGCTCGCTTGTGCAACTTCAGCCATGAATAACTCGAACTGTGCAAAAGTTACATTGGTCTCTGTTATGAGTGCATTCGTCTTGGGTGGATTTACAGGATATGCATCAAAGACATGCGCTAAATCATCTTGCATATCAAGTGTTGGGGCAGCAGAAGAAATAGGCATGACGGGTATTAGTGCAGAAGGATTTGTTGGTAGAACATGCATAGTAAAAGAATCAACATCCGTGTCAAGTGGTGACATAGGAGCTTCTTCCGACTCAGGTGCAGATTCATGTGCCGCCTATATCTCTTCTGTTTTTTGAGATTGAGACATCCCAAGGGTAATTGGATCCTGCAATTCATCTTCACTATTAGAAAGTTGAATCATCTTTAATCATAAACTTTCCTCCTTTGATGGCTAACTTTCTGATGCTTTTGATCTCGGATGCAGAAGAATTGCCCTTCCCTTTCCTCTGATTTCAAATTTTGAGCCAATTGGACCAGCAGGATCAAAATCTTTACCTGGCTTAATCTTAATTCTCTTGAGACTTGTTGTTTTTAACCAAATATTGGTATTGGCCAAGATGCTTTGAAGTCTATCCCAGATAGATAAACTCTCTTTTGTTGACCAGCAAGGCGGTAAGATAGGCAAGCTTTCAATATGACGTTTCCGATATTCTGGGTCTAGATTATCGTTATGATCTTCTACACCATCAGGTATCCGGGAAAGATTGAAGTCCATTATTTGCTTGACGGTGAGCTGACAATAATCCATCTTGATAATATCTACCTCGATACGGAGAGCAATTTAGATATCTTCGAGACGATGAATGTGAACAAACTGTCTCCTAGTCTTATAATTCATGCCTCTCCAGTCAAAAGAGTTCCTAGCCATGAACTTCTTCAGATTATTCTCCTGGAGCTCATACTCCATGCATTTGGCTTCCGGCACATTGTCCAGTGAATAACCCCCAATCCTCAATGGATTGCGTGAAGAAATGCCGACTCCAAGCCTATGTAATGTGGACTGATAGGCTTGAACTACCATGAGCTGCCATGCTAACTCCATCAGGATTATCTTATCTATTGGATATCGAGGTAAGGTGTATGGCTCCTCTCTGAAGTACCCAGCTCTTAGGTAAGTGAAGTTAGGAAATTGCAAGAAAAAGCAACCATATTCACTTACTTTATTCTAGGCTGCATCTGAAACAGGCACCTGAAGTGACCAAAGAAGGCATCTTGAACCCTCCGATAGTGAATGTGGCTTGATCTCAAAGGTAGCTGGTCAAAATACTCCCAAACAGGCACCAGTGACCAATCCCCTTTGGTAGAAAGCCTTGAAAAAGACCCTAAGGCAATAGCAATGTAGACCAAATAGGAATTCATATGGAAAGTACTAGTGCTTGTGACTTGTGCTAATTGTTCACAAAGTGTATCGCTTATGAGTTCTCCCCAAAAGACTCTTTGCCTTGACTTGATTATGAGGGAAAAGTACTTGTACATCCATGGCTCAAAAAGGTTAGAGTCCTTGAGATCCCTGATTCTTCTTAACAAGGCAATAAGATTATGAATCTCCTCTTTGAACTCAGAATGAAGCACACCTTTTGGCCGTCTCACTGGATTGGGCCTCTTAATAATTAACTTGATGTACCTCATACATGATGATTTCCCAATCTTCCAACTTTTGAGTGCTTTTTTTATTGTTAAGTTCATTACAATAGGTTTTGGAGGAACTTTGAAAACCCGGTCAATAGTGTCCGGATCCAAACTGATAATTACTTTTCCGTCTTGATCTTTGATGGTTCTGGATATATGATCAAAGTTCTTGGCAGCAAACCACGACAAATTCAGGTTCCAGGGCTGCCACAGGAAAAGTGGAAACATGGTGAATGTAACTTTCCTTGATACTGATCATGTCGTCCTTTGTTGATGTGTCAACTCTCCTTAGAAATTCATGCATGTCTAGATGCCCAATCTTGGTATCTCGAATCTCATCCACATATGAAGTGACCTGAGACGAAGAGATCAAATTTTGGTATCTATCGTACTGGTACTTCATTTTCTTTTTACTTTTTCCTTTTGGAGAGATAGATCCCCTGACATGACAAGATCGTTTGCAACATCAACTGTGACATAAAAATCCCAAAGCATGAGAACATCATCATAAAGAATGGTAGAATCCATCAGGCACTACTTTATTCAACCTACATATTTCGATTAGAAAATGCAAGCAGCAAAGTTTGGGTAGAATGGAGTCTTTATGTGAAGAAAAACACAAAAGGTGGGGTTTTCAATACATTTTGCACGTAGTGGACAGCAGGCTCGAATTTTAGCAAAATGAACATGTGAATTCTTTTATACATGGGAAAATATTTCATATGCATGGTGGGATTTTTGGAAGAACGTGCATCTCATAAAAGGTCATGAGAGGACACAAAAGGTGGCATATTGGAATGTAAAACTTCTTTGATATGTAAGTATGAAAGAGGTGGGTTTTTCAATCCATATTGCATATTGGGAAGAACTTAGTTTTTTGGAATACTTCACTATCAAGAACGGGGTTTTTAATCCCGACTGCATATGCAAGATAAATGACATCTTTGTATATGCAACTTAGAAGAAAGTGAGAGAAAGATAGAAATGAAAACAAAAATAACAAGACATGCAAATCTAAAGAGAAATGAAAATATTCACATGCACATGAAAACAATAAGAAATGCAAGAATTTCCATACCTTTCTTTGGGAAATGCAAAGGATGATAAATCTCCCAATCTTGGAGCAATTCTGCAAACAATCCAAGGATTTTCAAATTTAGATAAAGAATCCAAGCTTGAAGATATATAGGGCAAGAGTTTGATTAAACCTTCTTGCTCAATCAATGCATTTGCATGAGTCACTAAAGATGAGTGCCAAATGTCCACCATTGATTTTCGGATTGCATAAAAATAGCAACAACATTGAATCATTCAAACCTGCAAATGTTTGTGCTTGCAATGAAGATGCAAAATTGATGAAAAATGACACCTTTAGAGGTGAAAGACAATTTCTTGATGAAGAAAGCAAGACAAGAATGCCGTTTTCAATCTGAATGCCCTAGACGGGCTATTTCGAGCCAAATGCATGCATCATCGTATGTTCAATGAGTAGGAAAATCGCCACCATCCATCGCAGCATCAATGAGAATTCTAGAAATGAATTTTGCATCCTTCACCTCCCCTTCACAATCAACTGCCTTCAAAAGCATTACCCCTTTGGGGGACATTGCAATCACATTAATCAATGGCCGGTTTCTTGTATCTTTCCATCCATCAGACACAATAGATATACCCAAAGTTTTCCAAGAAGCTTTAATTGGTTGAAGAGCTTCGTTTACAAAAGTCTTCTCTTTTTGCAAACGAGTGGTACGCACCTTTTCATACCCGGGACTTGTGTAATCAGCTGGTGCTTTATTGATGGCTGCCACCATTTCCTTCCAATAAGGTGATCTGACCAAGTTGAAAGGAAGACCATGGCATAGAGGCAACGTGCAATAGCTTCATCAGCACATTCTCTTGCCTCCATTTTAAATGCAGTGTCCAATGGACCTCTTTTATAGGTTGTCATTTCTACTTCTTCCTCGTTCTCTTCCGATATAGACACTCGCAAGAATGGATGTTTGGGGGATTGATTTGGTTCAATGGGTAGCTATGTTTTACTTTTATTCTTTTCGGATGGAGGTTGATAAAAACTTTTTTTGGATCTTTTAACCATATTATCAGCAACCTCTTGTTCTTTTACATATGACGCTATTTGTGCGTTTGACATTCCTTTCCCTCTTGTGCCTTTGCACATAGCCATCCCTTTACCAACAGGGCCCATAAAATGAAGTTTGACCCAGGAATATGAGCTATTGAATGCTTTGCCTTTGTTACTTTCACAATATTTACACTTCCAAATATATGAACCACCTCCTGCAACCTGTTGTATTCTTTTGGTATGTCTCCATAAAGGAGATACTACATCAATTTTGAAATTATCACCTCCTTCCCCTATCACTGATCTTTGACTACCGGTGGTGGCCATTCTTGCACAATACAATGTAATTTCTTGCTTTTCTAATAAGATATTAAGAAATTAAATAAACTTAAATTAGAAAACAACTATGAACATCAACCAAACAAGTGCAGAAACATGATACAAACATACTAAAATGGATAGCTAAACTTCTTTCTTTACTTCTTTTTAAATTTTTTTTAAAAAAAAACTTGAAAAATTTCTTCCCAAACTTGAAAAAATTCATCTAAATCTCAAAAAAATCCATTAAAGGACTCAAGAATGGGATCAAATGCTTACCTTAGATGCACAATACTCCTTTGTGGAAGCAATCCCTTGCCCTACGGACGATTCTTTTTGAAAAGAATCACTTTCAACATGCAAAAATGGAGACCAAATGGAGAAGAGAGTGCAACTACAAAAAAAATAGAATGAACAGTTTGAAAGACCTTCTTTAGGGCCGTTTTAGGGTTTAGAAGAAAAAAAATAGATTAAAAAAATCTATTTTGCACATGTTTTAAAGTGCCTTCAGTGGCAAAAATGAATAAAAAAATGTTTTTTATTGGTTTTCTGGGCAGTCGCCCGTTGATGCACACAGATGCACCCGGATGCTCTATGGATGCCTCCCGGAAGTGCATCCCTGGCATCCGGATGCCTGCCACAAGCATCCATACACATCCAGATGCCTGTGATGCGCATTCAGGCGGCATCTACGCCCGATTCCACCTGAGCCCGCATACGCTCCAGCATCGAGCGTCCAGGAGGGTGCATCGGTTTCTTAGTTATTATTTAATTAAATCAGCAAAGGTTGCTATTTTTATGGGGATTGTATTTTGGGCATCTTAGTGTGTCCCAGCACTGGGTACATTCTCAGCGAGAATCCGCACCACTGCAGCATTTAGTCTGGGACATCACAGTCTACCATGCTCCACAAGGCTCGACCTTGAGACCTCGACTTTGATACCAAGCAAGGCAACCACTACACCAGAAGCTTGGACTAGTGGTGAATGACACTCACTAGTGTTAAGAGTGGGTTTTCATCCCACTGAAGTGTGAGCGTAGGCTAGCTCCCAATTGGAGATGTAGCTGCCTGATTGTGGGTGGGTCCTAGCCCCGGGTACACGCCCAGTGCGAATCAACACCATCACTGTATTTAGGTTGGGACATCACAAGGACTCAGCTTTGAGTCCTTGGCCCTTGTTGAAGTAGGATTTCCTTGGACCGATTCACTAAGTATCCAGCAAGTCCTGCAACAATAATCAAGGTTTAAAGGTTGTAACAACACAAACCAGAATGATCCTATTTTTTAGTTATGATATTATAGTTCACTTCTATTATCTATTTTGTAGTTTTTATTGCTGCCAAATACTTACAAACTAGAGTGAATATTTCAGATATATCTTATGTTTAAAGTTCACACCACACAAGAGCTTAGGACAGAATTCTTGCATAAATACTCTTGAAATAAAGGCTTTTTGTTAGTTTTTGAATCTTTAACTGTATCTTAGTTACAAGGTGAGACAGCTCCTAGATGGTTGACTCGTCTATATCTTTTTTTTTTGTCTTTCTTTGGTTATTTTGGTATTATTCACTATATATCATTACATGCATTTCTTTCTTTAGTTTGCACTGGTTGGTAATCTCAAGTTTTATTGTCTTGGTATCCTGATTCATATCTAATACAAAACTTAAATGATATGTTGTATCAGATTGAATGATAAAAAAATATCTGCAACACATGATCCGATTTTTGTCGATATTGTTTTACATTGTTTATATATACAAAATTAATATAAAATTTATGCTGCAGTCCATTGCAGATGCAGCTGCGAAGCTTGTGCACATTACTTATACAAATGTAATGAAGCCGATACTCACAATTGAGGATGCTATAAAGGCCAACTCATTCTTTGATAGCAGAGCTCTTGAATTTCAGAGAGGTTTGGCTCAAATGCACTATTTATTTGTAATTTAAAATTTATAGCACTTTTCGTCTGCTACATTTAAATGGTTTTCTCTGAAAAATCTGGATGATTAATGCTTTGCAACGCAAGTTTTCATTTTTCTTTTCTTCTCAGTTCATGGATGAAATTATGTGCATTGTAGTGTCTTAAGATGTAATTAAGGAATTGCCAGTTCCTTGGGCTCACTGACAAATACTTCTTTATATAGGAGAAGTCTTTACCTTAAAATGCATATTAAGGGAAATGAAATATGTCTCCCACTGATATAATCTTAGTAAAAATTATAAAATAAAAGAAAATTGCACAATTTTGTAAAACAAGACTATTTGACAAAGCATTGAGTGACAATTAGACATGCTATTGAAGAAATATGAGTGTCTTTTTGAACCCAAAGGATTGCTTGAAAGATAGCCAATTGCCTCGGGCCTTTTGAATATTGTGTAATGTCCCCATTTTGAGCGAGCATTGGAGTTAGTGGATTTAGCTTATCATTGGGTCCTTGTAGGCTAATACTGGTGATTAGAAGACCCTGTTGTGGGTTGTGGCCCTGTTTTGAGGGACTTACTATTTATAGTAAGTCAATAGTTGGTTCCACAGAGCTCTGATGATTTAGAGGAGTTATATGATGCTCTCAGATTTTATTTCCGTCTTCCAGTTTGGGTTCCAGGATTCTTGGAGGGAGCATCTATTTTTAGTAAGTCACGCCGTTAGGTTCATTCATCATCTTTCATCATCAGGATCACTCCTGTGCTGTCAGATTTTGATTCTGATGCTTCCTCAGTTGTTTTCGCAAGACGGGTGAATTATGATTATTATTTAATTAAATCGGCTAAGGTTGCCATTTTTATTGGGATTGTATTTTGGGGATCTTAGTGTTATAGCTCGTTGGAACTGGGTTGAGAAGTTTTAAATCATGAGCTCATAAAACAGGGACCTTATGTGTCAGAATATTGTTATTTTAATGAAAGGGTCTCTTTTCATCATTAAAGTGAAAAGAAATATAATAGGTTATTATATTTCAAATGTGCACATAAAGCATAGTCTTTATGTAAGTGAAATGTGTGATTAAGAAGCTAGGGTTCAATTTCTTGTGGAGAGATTATAAAAGACATGGAGAAGAAATTGAATAGATTATTGATTATGTTATTCATTCATTCTTGTTTGGGTTTGAATTATGGAGACAAGGGTTTGGGAAAAACTTGCTGATTGAATTATGAATTCAATTCAGTGTTTCAATCACTTTGAACTGGTGAAAGATTCTAGTGAATTGTGAGTGTTTGGTTGAAGACATTTCGGCATTGGGTGAAACAGCTTAGTGTTGGACGTTTTTAAGGCAAAGAGTTTGCTGTTTGCTGATTTAAGGGAGAGAGTTGGTGTTTTGCTGGATGTGTGGTTGCCATAACAGCCCTTGGATGTAGAAAGGAGCAGCCGCCATCCCTTCTTATAAGTTGCGACCAGAAGTTGGTGAAATTAGGGAAGCTTACGCATGTTCGCTTACGCATGTTCAAACCACGATGACTTCCTTTGTTAAATAATAACGTTGCATATGGTATTTGTTAATTTCAACCGCATATGTATTTCCATAGATGTTTAGAATTAAATTTTGCTTTGTATTTCAATTTGATTAATGTGGAGAAAAACAAAAGGGAAAACTATATATGTATTTCTGGAAAAATTAAAAGAAATCAGAATTCCAGACTTCAAGAATTTTCTTGCTGTCAAATCAAGGGTTAGAGCCAGGCAAGCTCTTTATAGTGGTATTAGAGCGGTTTCTTGCCATCCTGTGGGGTGGAATTTATTGGGCTTACTTGTTTGACTTGAGTGATCAACACTCTTGCTTTAATTGCAGTCATGGACAGATACTGGAAATCTGGAAAACATGGAAACCAGTTAGACAGTTTATCTGAGTTAAGAAAGCAAACAAATGCCTTAGTTAAGGATATGGAGAAATGAAGGCAAACACTAGAAAGATTGAATGCGCCACTTTTAGATCCTGCAATTGTCGATAAAACAACAAACTACTTGGTTTCCTTGTTCAATAGGTCCTCTTCACAGGGAAGATATGAGGAGAGACGTGAGTTGTTTACAGGTGAGACATCTAGAGATCTCCATGATGAGTTTTCAGCAGCTGCTGATTTTGGTGGAGATGTTCCTGTACTTAGTGGGTCAGCCATTAGTCCTATTTTCCCACCTGAGAGTTGAGGTTCTTTGCAGGGACATGTGGATGTGCATGTTGTAGTGGCAGATAGTGGTACTGAGTTTCAGCATCCCGAGCCTACCAGAGTTAGTGACACGGATCAGGTTGGTGACATGTCCACTGCCATTGATGGAAATATTACATCAGTTAGTAGTAGTACCAACTATACAGGATCTGAGTTGCCGGACAACAGTTCTTTATGTGAGCCTGTCACTGATACCGTGAATAGTGAGTAGAGGATGTTGTAGATATCACTATGGATTTTGACACCTTGGATGATGGTGTTATTTTTGAGGATTGCGAGGAGTATTTGAGCTCTGACAACTTTGATGTTTATGATAGTTGTCGCAGTATGGAGTCAGTACAGGAGAGTGCAGTGTTTTTCTGTACTGAGGATGTGAGCATGGAGCTACCCAGTGATGACACTTAGGATTAGAGTGTTACATAGGAGTTGGAAGACATAGATTCATGCCATAGTGTAGATGATTCTCGGGACGACATAGAGTCATATATGCAGCCTGAGATAGCAGAGGGGTCTCAGATAGACGATGTTGATACTAGCATGGTGGATACCTCTGATATTGGGTGTGAGGCTGATGTGGGCTGCAGTGTGTTTGGTTTTTTATATCAGACATTGGGTGTTGACTTAGCGTTGTCATCCGGTGGTGGTGCATCCCAGGATCCGTTTTTATAGGGGCTCGTAGATGAGGATGGGGAAGCATATGAGTGGCAGGAGTTTGTTTCAGCTAGGGCTTCCACTCCTGATACTCTTATAAACATTTTGGGATCATACTAGAACCTTTAGTCATAACGAGTTTAAAAGACTCAAAACATATTTAAAACAACAGAAATATGCAACATGTAATTAGGACTGAATTTGCCACTCCTGAATTTCTTTTCCATGATACTCCTATAAACATTTTGGGATCATACTATCATTTGTTATGCATTGAGTATCTTGTGTGTATAAAACTGTTATATCAAGTTCATGATGTCAATAGTAGGTCATTTCATTTTTTCTTTATTTCAACATAGAGCTCACTGTTATAACTTTCTAAATGATTGACCTCTTCTATGATTGTCATTGTTGCTGCTAACTCATACAATAATTGTTGATTCTTCATGGATAGGCATCTCTGGCATAAATCCTTTATGAAGCCTATCTTTCCTATAAGGATAGAAAAGATCAAAAGCTAAACACAATGATCTTGTTTGTATAGCATACAGTATAGGCAATGATCGTAGAGAAACCAGAACTTCGTCAGACCTGCAACCTTATAATAGGTGGCCTGCAATTTTTCATCTTTGCATGCTTCAATTTCTCAAAGCATTATTTTTTGAGAACTTCTTGTCAAAGCTGAACTTTCTAACACCCCATGAAATTGTGTTTGCAAGTGTGAATGCTGCCTATGAAATTATATCTTTTTGTTTTCTTGGAACCCTAAAACATCATGTCCTTGAACTATTTTGCAACTCTATGCACTGCCTTGTACCTTTTGTTCAATGAAGGGTTTGAACTGTGATTCTGCCTTGTAGATTTTAAGAACATTGGCTCATTACATCTCTTATTGCATGATCTTTCATAGGACACATGAAAGATTTCAGAGGGACTATGTCTTCTTAGGATATTGATTATCAAATCTATATTATTTCCATCTCTTTTGTTGATTTTGGACCTTAAGGACTATCATCTTCTATTTTTATATTGATCATAGAATACTATCGTCGAAGATTCACCTATTTTGTCATAGATATCACTAAGTGATCTAATATTCTGTCCTATCATCTTGTCTTCATCTTCATTAAGCCACTCTTACCGAAAGACCTCCATCAATCCTTTACCACTGTCCATGCCATGTGTTTGCTGCTATTCCATTCTTTGTACCATGATGACTTCGGATCTAGGAAAGATCTTTTAGAGAAAGAGCGATGGATCAAATCTTTCCACTAAAACTTATTCCTCTTTGAATCCCTGACAAGTGTCCAAGCTTGAGGGCCAAAATCCTAGAATGTAGCAACTGAAAGACTGATTCAAACTTTTAAAATGCAGTTCTTGCTTGAGATTGTAAAGCAATATGTAATGAAAGCCATAAACGACACCTATAGAAGGGCAACTTGCTTTCGAATAAATGAAAACAAGCTGCAAATTTATTGATTTTTCCTTGGCCAGGCTTCTAATCATCTTTTGCAAGTTTGAATGCCTTCACAAAATCTAAAATCTTATCTCAATGCCCTAAACAGGCTTTTAGGAAATCGTGGCAAGTTTAAATTTTCATTTTTTCTTCAAAACTTGTCGTCAATGCCCAAAACGGGCTTCTACAGTGACGTTACAAGAAGAAATGCATATGGAGACATAAAAACGTGCTTTTGCAAGCCACATGCAAGCTGGAAATACTTGCATATGAATAGAGACGAGTTTTAAAGCATCGATTTCTCCTCAAATTCCTTGGTCATGCTGTTAACGGGTTTCAATTGAACGTTTACATAATGGCATACAAGAGACTTTTGAAACATAACATATGCCGAAAATTCATAAAAATGCCGCCCAACACACAAAATAAATGAAGACGGGCTTTATAAGGCATCACATATATTTTGAGCTTCTAAGCAATATGCGAGTCCGCCTAAAAACAATGCCATAGACTTAAGAATGAAACCGTGGTCAATAGTAGAGAAATACGGGCTTTTCCAAGATATATTGCATATAAAATCACACCACATGCATTATGGAAGAAAAACGCCACCATATGACTTAAAGTAGGTTTTAAAAAGAGATTTTGCTGTGTTTTAAGTTTTAAGTGACCGCAGGTTTTAAAGTGTGAACTACATATGTGATAAGAACTTAAAACATATGCATTTCAAAGAAAAAAACGCCACCTTAGAACCTTTAGTCATAACGAGTTTAAAAGACTCAAAACATATTTAAAACAACAGACATATGCAACATGTAATTAGGACTGAATTTGCCACCTTCTAAAGACCAAAAACATGTTTAAAATAACATGCAATCATTTTAAAAAACACACAATTTAATATAATAATGTTTTTAAATAAAATTACACATATTTAAAATTTGACATATGCAATCGTCTTTAGAAAGCCCACACTTAATGACTTTGATTTTTAAATTGCACTGCTAGTGGAGAATCAAACACGTTTTGCATTGTGATGGTATGCAATATCATATAAAAACCACACTTAATAGCTCAACTATAATAATCTTTATATGTAACTTTATAATTTAATGATATAATATGCAAAAAGACTTAAAAAATCCACCATTACATTTTTAATCAGTAAAACTTCTTAGAATAATGTGAAATTTTAAAGTGGGGTTCTAAACCCACTTTACATATAAATGACATTTTAACCTCGTACAATTTACCACAAAAAGCCCACTTTAAAAGAATTTAAATCAAGACATGCTAATTGTCGGAAAAACCCCACCGGTAGCATGCTTTAAACCCCTATTACTTGAGCTAGACAAACCCAATTGACGCCTAAGATAGCTCAAAACAAGCAGAATTGAAAATGCTTCAATGTTAGGGCAAAAACAAGACCAAAAACCAAACACAAGACCAAGAAAAAGCAACTAAGAACACGCCTTAGAGAATCTAACTTAAAAAATTTTCATAGGGTTGTTCGATTTTGCGAATACAAAATTGGGGACAACACTATGTACAACCTTATAAGACAGTGTATATCCCAACACCATCAACTAGTCAAATGCTATCAATGAAGAGAGGATAAGTCTAAACACACTTTGTCAGTCCAACTGAATTTAATTTCTTTGGTCAAAAAACCAACTCGACAAGAAATAGGAAACACCAACTTTTCACCAATTCCCTGATAATCAGACAAACATGAAAGACAAATAGCTCTCTATCACAAGCATTACAAGATTAGTTATTGATCCTCTCAATAACTACAAGGGACTAACTAGAAAGGAATTTAACTTTCTTACCACAAGTGAGACAAAAAACACTTATCCTTAAATGATTTTGAAAAAATAGTACATCAGAGTTAATGTTTGTAGTTGTTGAGTCTAACTCTAAAAATTAAACTATCAATGTATATTTTACAATGTGTCTTTTCTTTATGATTACATTTTACACCACATATATTCGGTTGAATAGTTTTCATACCCCTTTAGGGTGAAAAGACATCATTCTTCATTAAAATTTAGAAAACTCTTCTGAGAAAAAACTAATCAACTAATTAGTTGATAACTATCTATCTTTCCGATTTTGGCTTGGTTGGCAGCCCAAAACAGATTGTACGAATATACAATTTTGACTGGAGATAGGAAATTTGATTTTTTGAATTGGGTCTTTTTTAGATTGTTAAAGTTCGATCATTTGCATCCTCTAGAGACATCATTTTGGCAGCATGTCAAAATTACAGCATTTCTTAAGCTTATTTTCTCAGGGATTTTCTTCTGATAGAATTCTTTCTGATTTGCAAACCCGAGAGCAATTGTATCAATCTATCTTGTGTTATTTGAATTCAATTATAATCTATCTCCATGATTCTCTTTGATTGACTTCGCTTTTGTCTCAGTAAATTCTTAGAGCTCGATCGTCACTTGTGTTGTTTTAATTCATGCATTGGCTCTTTTAATTTCGAGCTCATTAGCATTTAATTCCCATTGTATTTCAACATGTCTTATCTGTCAGTTTGGCAAAATAATGTGCAACTCATTTTAATTCCTCCTTCTCTAGTTCGCAAGTGTCCTTTTTTCTCTGCCTTAGCGCAAACGCGAAATTTTGCCATTTTGCAACAGATGACTTCATGACCCGCGAAACAGCGAAAAATGCCCAAGATCATTTGCTATGATAGATAATATAATCTGTATTCTTCACATGTGCCTTTTGTGTTTGAACCAAGAACATAATCAAGTTATTTTGGAACTTCAAAATGGAAAATTTTAAGTGACCCAATAGAGTGCATCAAGGATTTTAATGTGATAAAATTTGAAGCGAATCTTGTGAACTGGCCAACTCCTTCTGCCTCATATATTGCCTCATTATGCTAAGGGCCAATGCATGATTATAGATAAACTTGCAAATGTTTTTGGCCTTATCAACACATGTTTTGACCCATTCAAGCTTGCCAATATCCTCCAATACGAGGTCAAGGCAATGGGCCGCACATGGAGACCAAAAAATGCTGAAGTGTCTCACCATCAAAAGTCTACTTGCAGAAACATAACTTGCTGCATTGTTCGTCACCACTTGAACTACATTTTCTTTCCCCACCTCAGCTATGACTTCCTCAATAGTGTCACATAAGTATTTGACATTTTTGACATGTGAGGAAGCCTCAATGGAGTTAAGAAACATGGTGGATCCTAAAAAGAGAGCAAAATAATGATCAATCGATAAATCATAAATTATAAAATTCAAGTATTAATCACTAAATCAAATTCAAATTATTCAATGCATTTAGGGAAGTAGAATGATCAATCGCCTCCGCAAGAAACAAGAAAATTTAGGAGTGTCATATTCCTCCTATCGGTCCAAGCACTGGTCATGATGGTGGAACCCTTTTTGCTCCAAAACACTTGTTGTTCCTCTAATTCAACTTTTATATCATCACTCATTTCTAACAAAAGTGGGCCACTTAACTCATTATCAGTAGGGGCTTTAAACCTCGCCCCACAAATGGTTACGACATCTATCATGTCTTGCCAGTAAGGACACATGTCGCAAATGGATTAAATAAGATAAGTATGTGTAATAAAATTATAAAAATTCATTAGAAAAAGAAAACTATAAATTTTAAATTTAAAACAATCAAATAAAAAAGAATTACACAGTTGCAAGAAATATCCAAAGGCTCAGATTCAGAATCATCTGAGTCACTATCTCCTTCTGGCAGAATTGGATCATCCAATGATAGCCTGAGTAGTCCTGCTTGCACCTCCTCCTCATCAATCTGCCTAACATATTCAGGATCAATCAATTTACCTAACATCTTCAGGAGCAACATCCCATTGTGCTGCTGGTGTCTGTCAATACTTTGTAGCTTGTCGGTCCTAAAGTCTCAAAACTCTATGAACTGCAACAAGTTTTTCAGCCCGATTTGAAGTAAGTCTAATATTTAAATATTTAAAAGCTGTCAAATTAAATGTATAATTATAATGTATTTTTATTTAATATGTATTTTTTAACATATGTTTGTTATGATGAATATTAAAAAACTTAAATTAAATATTAGATTTATAATTTTAATATATTTTATTATTTATGATTTAATATATAAAATTTTAAACATATTTAATCACGAATTTCATTGCCGAATATTTAATCACGACTTTTATTGTCCGTGGGCATGAATTTGAACCTTCGGCCCCCCCTCCCCACATTTTGGATTTGGCAAAAATAATTTAAAAAAATGGTTTTATTTAATTTTTAATGCCAAAATCATTGGAATATTTTGGTGACGCTTTTTTGTTTCGGGAACAGATCGGGGACGCTTTGGGCGTCTCCTAGGCGTTTCGGGGACAAATCGCCGTCCCCAAATGTCAGTGGATGTTTCCTATAGTTTCCTGCTGTTTTTTGAAATTAGGGACAGCTGGGGGACGCTTCCTTTTCATCCCACTGTCCCCAAAATGTTTTGGGCACGGAAACGAGTCCCCTAGGAACACGAAACGTGTTTTCGTGTAATAGATATTTACAAATTTTTCTAAAAAAAAATATAGGGTTGGGTGATTGTTTTTTCATTGAAGTTCGAAATTTGAATTTGAAAAGAAAAGATTCAACTTCAAGAATTGGAAAAAAAAAAAACAATGAAGATTGCTGTTTAGAAAATACAAAAAAAAGCCAAAAAAATCCATATAATTTCAATCTTACCTCTTACAACAAGCTTGAAATGAGACGAGAGCTCTTTGCAACTGCTGGTATGGACTCTTTGATGCTCTAAATGCAAGTATTACGCTGTCCCAATGTGATTTGTTGAAGATTTTTAGCTATTCCTCCTTGCTGGTTGTACTTCTGTGGAGTCTTGTTTTTCTTCTCAACTCACTCTTCTCCTCTTTTCTTGCCAATACAATGAAATGAAGTACCTTTTAGGGTTGCAATGAACAAATAGAACAAAAAAATATAACTTAAAACTTTATAATTTTATGTTTTTTTTTTGAAAATATCATTGGCGATGCCGGCCGAGTCTTGTTATCAGGGCTCGTCGGTTCACTCGCGAGTCTGGCGAGTTGGCAAGTTGGGTGAGTTTTGGCCCAGATTCAGCCGAGTCCGAGTTCGGGCCCTTGGGAGTTGCCCAAGGTCACCCAGCCCTTGACTCGTTGAGTTTGGGTGAGTCACAATGAGTCTGGGAACTTTGACTACTATACAAGAAAGTAAACATCCATTTATTCAGCAAGAATTACCTTGGCACATCTACTTCCATGGGAAATCTTAGGGGCATATCCACTTTTCCAAGGGAAATCTTATTTAAACTAGAAGTAATTAACAAGCTCCTTCCACTTATCCAGTGGTGAGCAATTACAAGTGAAACGACTTGTTTAGTGAGGTAAGTATCAGCAATATCAAAACAATTCACTAGAGCTATTACCATTTAGTGTTGCAAATGAAATTCAAAGGAAGAAATAGCCTTTGGCAAGATGACCATCCAAAGCATTACAATGTTCCCTCACATGCATTGTTACCGCTACTTAACTATCAATAAAGATGCTGATACAACAAGCTGCTTAGGAAAAGTGCTTTTAAAGCGAAGTACTGCTGATAGAAGTGTTAATATAAAGAAATTGCTGCAATACACCACAAAGTACCAAAGTAACTGATGCGCAACAACCCAGGTATGTAAATAACAATTTGATACCTTAAATAGATGAAGTCTGAATCTGGTGTGGGTCTGCAAACGACTGAAAGCACGTTGTAACAATGTGGATAGCAAACAAAACACTCTAGGAAACTCATCAGTCTTACTTCCTTCACACCTCAATGATATAAATCTGATCACCACATCAAATCAGCTCTAAAAATATCATTACAGCTTGTTGGGAAAAGATTACATCAGACTAATAGCCTAAAATTAAATTGAATCATGCACACGTCTGAAAATGGCAGTGATAAACATGGCAGCAAGAATAGTCAACATAACTCATCAAATTTCCATTTGTTCTACTCAAAATGTCCTAGGAATAGCTACTAGTACCAAACCACGACAAATTTGAATGAAAGGATCGCCAGAAACTAGGTGCGTCAGCCTAGAACTTCCACACCACCGTCCAAGAAGCCTGTACGACCATCTCTGATAAATAGTACAGCCTCCAATATTGTTGAATCCTCTCTACATGATTTTTATGGCATGCAAGGACAATTAGAAAGACATCTCGAAACAAGGAATGAAATTCAAACTTAGAAAATAATACCATCATTTACATCCAGCAAGAGTGGCACAGCCAAAGCATGGAATGGTACGACCAACACACAATTCATGCCCAAAACTCAGTAAAATCTCCAGTAATCTGCAACCTTAGAAAACATAAAAAAACATCCATTACTGAGATCCAAAATAGATAACTATGTTTAAGCACTATGGTGATTTTTGAAATAAAAATCACACCAGTCTAGCGAGAGTTTCTTTCAAACCCGAAATTATAAATCTAAAGAGGGTTTTTTTCCTTAGAAGACTGTGGATGAACTTTTAGGTTCAATCTGACAGCACAACAATATCAATCAACATCTTCTTCAAATGAGCCCCAACACCTCCTATTATAGCTTTTTGGAAAGAACTTGCATTTTGAAAATTATAATAACTTATTATCCCTCAAAAATGACTTTTTTAAAAAATATTATAACATATCACTTGTAAAGGTCCACTTACCTAGGTGTTCAACATTTAAAATACTTAATCACCTTTCCAATGAGCTATTACACTAAGTTATTCTTTTTATATTTCCCAACATCAAACAATTTAAGTGATTTAATTAAGTGATAGCTCAATAACTCACCCAAGTTGCAAAAAGCACTGAAACATTGGAAATCAATTGTGATCATGCCATGATGAAACTGAAGCAGTAAGGTGAAGATTGGTGCCAACTTAGCGACTTACTAAAAATAGATGTGCTCTATAAGAAATTTATAGAAGATCCCATGTGTCATAAATCACTTAAGAAATTGTCATTGCAATCAATACCACCAATCTCATTGCCATAAATAGAAACCTAGAGTAACTGAACTTGCATTCTCCAGGAAATCTGCAGCTCTCCCTAGCTCCCCTAGAAGCTTACGGGAAATCTTGGAAACTGGGCATAAATCAAGAAACAATTTTGCTAAAAATGGGGACATTACAGGTTTTTCCAAGTAAAAGATGTGGTATGGTAGTTTTGGAACCCTGAGTTATGGATAGATCAAAATCTACTAACCAAGGTAAACACACACAACTGATCTTTCTTTCCTGATGTGATCCTTATTTGTACCAACCATTATTGGTTATTAGGGAACATTATTGTTGGCAGGAGTCATTAGTGATCATTTAGGGAAAATATTTTTTTTTCACAATAGGTTTTTGTCTTCAAATCCAGTTTCCTTGCTATTATGTTTCTCAGTGAATTTGAGGTTGATGTTGAGTTTCTGTTCCTTTAAACTTTGTGGTTTTTACTGATATATTCCTTAATTGGTACTTTGTGTCCAAAGAATTACTATAATTCTTACACTGGTTTCTTTCTCTGATGATGAGTCCATTAGTGCGACTCAAAATGCTGAATTTAGAAAGTATATATGTAGTTGGTTCCAAAAACTGAGCAGACATGATAATTGTTGTTGGGAAATCTTACTACCTCTATTTTCTTCTGATGGAATATCTGTTTCATATGTACATAAAATATTGTACTTACTTTTGTTTTTATATCAGGGTGAAGAATCAAGTTCATGTTATGATTCTTTTCCTCAGTTCGCTAAATTATATCCTTTAATCACAGGAAATGTAGCTTCTTCATTCAAATCTGATGAAGTTATTGTTGAAGGAGAGGTAAGTATCTAACCTTATGCTGATTATTCTTTGCTTAGCATAACTTTAAGTCTCAGTTTGATTGATGAAATTTTAATTAAATGGGATTTCACTTGTTACTGGTGGAAATATTTCTCTTCATATTTCGTTCGAATTCTATATAATCAATGGCAAATATTTAGAAATAGTGTACTAAGTATATAAGTGAACTTGATTCTGATTATATGCTTACAAAAACAATTAGTGCTTGACCATGACATTTCACCATATTAGGGTTCATGTAACAGTAATACATACTGCATTATTCTTTATAATACACTATATAGTTTTCAGTCAAGCGCGCGGTAAATACCCTTCATTATTGTCATTATAACAACAGCATCTTTTATTGATTCCTTAGGAGTTGGAGATATCTTGGATGCTGGAACCTAAATGCATTCTCATGTTTAGGTGATTTTTTGTCTACGAAATTTTTCTTTGATCATTACAACTTGTAATTAGAGATGACATTTATATTCTTTATTGAATTATGTATAATATACTTCCATTTAAAGCTTTTTTTTAACACATTAAGGATGTGTCATCCAAATTTGATTTGTGGAGGCATCTCTGTATATGCATCAAATGTGTACTCTTAAGGAAACAAAAGCAGTTTTTTCCAACTCTTAGATACAGAGGAGTATCACTTCCGATGGTTTATTTTGAGTTTCCAATTAATTGGAAAGAAAAAATAAACCTATGGTTGCCAATTCTTCACAGGTTCAAGGACAAAACCTTGCACTGCAAAACCAATTGGCTCTATCTGGGATAAAAAAAATACAGTGTCTAAGATCTGTTTCACAGACTACCTATTCATCCTCTAACCTGTGCAAAATTTCAAAAAGTGTTCACGACAAAATAGTGGAACTCTAGGAAAAATCCTTTGTAAGGGACAAAAGAGAAATTCAAATGCTAACTAGTGGTTTAGAAAGTCATGCAAAGTTAAAATGAAAAGCGGGGCTGAATATCAAAAGATATAAAGGCATTTGATACAGCCTAGGCTATTTAACTAGCATGTTGTATAGGAGTCCCCCCCAAAGTTGGGCACAATCATCAAACCTAAATGCTTACAAGATCCCACAATCTATCCCATAAAATAAATTTGGGTTATATGAATTTTGAGTGTGATCAAGCAGATAAGAATATTATGGATCAGATTACTTAACATACCACAAGAAAAATTGTAGCAGAAGTAGACAAACATTGGGATGAAAGTTGGATTGGATACCCCGCTCTCTTGCCTTGAGTAGAAGCTCTTCTGCAAGAATTACTAAGGTAGGGTTACAACAAAGTTGATGACTATCTAGCTAATAGCATTGACAAAACGACTTGGAACCTTTGGCTACTTCAACAACCAGAATACCTACAAGCACTATTAGAGTTAAATATCTCTCTATTTATGTTTCTCTCTCTTTCATAAATTTGTTTCTATTCTAATGGTCCCTCTTCTTCCATGTTTCCATATTCTCTCTCTATTCAATATGGAAATTTCCCTTTGTTTTTATTTCTCTCTTCAGAATGTTTCTATTTCTCTCTCTGTTCATTATAGAAACATTCTCTTGTACACTTGTATATATAGATCATTCTTGATCTCTGTTTAATAACACATCATTATTTTAATTAACTTTTTTGAAAATTTTGTAATCCTCCATTGAGTGTAAATTTTCGAAACAGTTTCAGTCTTTTTCCTGGCTCTTGTGTTCATTATTAATTTTCGAAAAATGAATATAATTTCTTTTTTGAAATTATTCAAGATTGTTAATTTTTCGAAATTTATCTGCTACCCCAAGGATCTTCCAGCGGCTCATTTTTTCCTGCACACAGTTTTGGGCCCATTAATGGCCACCTAGGGTTTCTGCACTTTCGACTAGGGTTTTGACCCTTCATTTTCAGTCGAAAAATTATTTTTCTTGCAGATTCTTGGTGGGTTTTTCAAACCCTCTACTGGGTCATATTCGAAATTTTATGGGTGCCTCGATTTTCGCTCCTCAATTTCTGTGCCAACGGATTTCAAATCTGACTTCAGATTCCTTTTGGGTTTTTCGAGCTTCCTTCTGGGTCTTTGTTCATTTTTTCTAGGTCTTCCGTCAATTTGCCTCGAAATCTGTGCATTGGATTCATTCGACGCCTTTTCAAAATTTTAATGGCATCTCTCACCAACATTATGTTGGAAGGCCGTCCAAGATTTAATGGCAAGATTTACCACACCTGGAAGCAGGGAGGGTCTCAGTTGGTTTTGATTGATTTTTCACCTCAAAAATCATGACTGGTTTTGATCGATTTTTCACCTCAAAAATCGTGTCTAGCTTTCTCGGTTTTTCACCACAAAAATCGTGACGACTGAGTCTCAGTTCTTCTGTGCGCAACAAAGTTTTTTACTACGGTTTTGGCAAGGTTTTCACTTCTCCTGGGGCCTTTTGAGGATTCACTTGCAAACTTTTTTTTTGAAGTTAGATTGACCATTAAGGGAGGGTATTAGAGTTAAATATCTCTCTATTTATGTTTCTCTCTCTTTCATAAATTTGTTTATATTCTAATGGTCACTCTTCTTCCATGTTTCCATATTCTCTCTCTGTTCAATATGGAAACTTCCTTTTGTTTCTATTTCTCTCTTCAGAATGTTTCTATTTCTCTGTCTGTTCGTTATAGAAACATTCTCTTGTACACTTGTATATATAGATCATTCTTGATTTCTGTTTAATAACAGATCATTATTTTACCATAATAAGCACAATGCTCAAAACTCTAACAGTATCTCCTGAAAAGAGAAATACAAGCATCTCTACTTCAACCTAGTGAGACATTACACAGGATACTCAAATAACAGATAAGAAAAGTAAACAACAATGGTTAATCCAAGTAATCCCAAAATAACATTTTTCCTGTGGCTTGTCCATCATAGGAGAATCCAAACCATTGATCAATTATAGAAATTGTGTATACTAAGGCCAAACAGATGCTCGATTGCTAACAAAATGAAGAAACCATGCAACATCTATTTAAATTTTATATCATAGTGTTGAGATTTGTCGAGGACTTATGTTGAATCACAAGGTCTAGTTTGAGGTGATCATGGCAAGTTTACAGATTGGATTTATAGGCCTCATAAGTTTGTGCAGATTAGGAATCCCCCAAAGTCATGAGTTCAAGTCTGAGGTGATCTTAGTGATTCTATAGATCAGATTTGTAGGCCTCGTGAATTTGTGTAGAGTCTCAAGTTAGATTTGACAAGTTTGTAGGGCCACCGTTATATAGTCATATTTTCAGTATTACACATCATAAATTCAAAATCTGAAAAATAAGAGATAGAATCCTAGTGTTTTTATCTCTTTTTAAAGAACAAAAAAAAATCTTGTATTTTTAAAAAAAAATTTCGTTTCAATTTTCTAGCTTCGTTTGCATTATTTTACTAACTTGTTTTTTAAATCTTTCTATGGTTTAGGGTTTATAATTTTAATATGTTAGAATCAAAGTTCGTAGGCTTAGACTCGGCTCGAACTCGGAATGGTTGACCTGACTTGGGAGTCGGGACTTGGCAAAGTGAAAAAACCTAAGAAATTTAGAGATTTTTAAGGATTTAAAACTCGTTTCATGCACCCTTTAATGAATAACACTTAAAAACACAATAACATCATCAAATAGAAGCTGATTTGATCACATAGATAAATATACATCGATCACATAAGTATAAACGCAAATTGTAGCTGAAGGAAATGACAAACTTAGATATATAAAATTATAAATATTGTCAGATGTATATAAAACTCGTGAAATATGAAATCCATGACACGAAACGTTCCAAACATATATGAAAACAAAACCAAGTTTGTGGCTCAGCCTCAACCTCAGCCTCAGAGGAGCCTACATCCATCATACAAAGGCCTCTAAGGTAGGTCTTGGATGAATGAACAGCCATAGTCTGTGCCTGTGAGCCACCACTTTGGCCAATGTTAGCTGCCCCTGTGCCTGTGTTTGATCGTGCTCTATCCTCCTCTGCCATGGCCACATTCTTAGCCTCTCTACCCGCCTGGTCAATCCACTCAAGGTCCTCATCGGTGTAAGAAAGAAAAATATGATGATGTGGGGGTTTAGGAGATGTAAAGATATAAAGATGGGGTTTGAATTGTTAATTGTTAATTGTGTTGATTTCCTTGACCCTATTTTACACTTACTTGAATTTGATTGATTGTATATTGCAATAGTGATTGTGATTAAGGGAAGATAAGATGCTCCTTTCTTTCACCCTCAAATACATAAATAGGAGATCTAATTTTGATCAACCCCAAAGGGTTAATACACAAATGAATCCACTATTTGGAAAGAGATAAAGAAAGGGGATCTTAAATTCTGTAAATTGATTGATTAATATGATTAATGACAGTAATTGAAAAGAATAGGAGAAAGTACCAACCTTGCAAAATGGCAGATCAAAGATTGCTGTTTTCTGAGATCTG
>MU225256.1:15235161-15245765 GCA_018584345.1 Thuja plicata | reverse complement strand
CTTCAAAACATGGAATGTAGAATGGAAGGATGTCTTCAATCTCTTGCTTGTAGATCTCCAACACCAAGTCTTGAATGGATTCTTGAACTTGACAAGGGCTTTGGAAGAAGATGGATGGAGAGATCACGAAAAGGGCACTTTTTGGCTTGAATCCTTCAATGGCCTCCAATGGATCTCCTTCATGCAAATGGATACTTGAGAGTGATGGATGCTTGCTTCAAATCTTGCTTGATTGCTTTCTTGGACTTCGCTTCATAAGGATGCTTGATGCTTGATTAGAAGACTTCAATTGCTTGATTGTGGTTAGAGAAAATGAGAGGAGAAAGCTCCCTTTTATATGAAAGTAGGGCACAATCTTCTAAGGAGGCTTACATAGGATAATTAAATCATCATTTAAGCCTTTACCCCTAGGAGAGAACCTATATTAAATACAATTTAAGAATCAACCGATTCGGAACCCGAAACAGCCGACTCGGAAGTGGGAATAAACTTTTTGTGAAGACCGACATCTCGGAAACCAAAAGTTCCCGGGATTTGGACCCTGGGACAGGGTCGAGGTCGGCCCTGTCCTAGGACAGGGTCAAGGTCGACCCTGGCCCCAGATCCCAGGATCACAGGTCAGAGACCCATAATGCAGATTTTAGGTTAGGAAATGGAGGTTAGAAAGGCAGGTCAGGGGGGGAAGCCATGTCAAGATCAGGAACCCATTCAGAGGCGCTTGTCATGACCCCAAACCACTCACTCGGAAGGCTAAACCAGTCTCCTATGGAAGTGCTTCCATTTTCCGACTATACAATCGGTAAAGGCAAGATAAGTAGACCCGGTGACCCACTTGGATTTTGGATCGACCTCCTCTAGCATGATCGAGCTGGAGTCACTGTCCATAATCTGTCTCGTTCTAAGACGAAGGTTGTAATGAACAAATGCTAGATCATTCACTATGAAGAGAAAACTGGAGCCATACCCTTCCTTCTGGAGAAGGCTCAAAATCAGTTTTGGGGGAAACATTACTAATAGTTTTTGTTTAATTGCTGTTATATCTGCTCACTAGACTCCCATAGGAATAGCTTTTCGGTTTTTCTAATTCTCTCTTTGTGAGTTTTCTTCGAGTAGTTGTACTACTTGATACAGTGCTTTTCTGTACCATCCTGATTCCTAACACCATTTTTTGGCCATTATGGCTTGTGCAAACTGCTATTCTGTTAGAATACACTTTATAGATATACATATTTCTTTTGTTAAAAAATTTATGACCCAAAAAAGGTGCTTGAGCAATTTTATTTCTCATGCATTCATTTCACCTTTTTACAAACTCTGATCTATCTTTAATTTGAATTTTTTGCAGGTTAGTATAGGTCATCAATACCATTTTCATTTGGAAACACAAAGGTCCTTGTGTATACCTGGTGAAGGGGGTTGTATGACTGTTTACTCGTCAACTCAGAACCCTTCACAGGTAAGGCCAAGTATTTCTCTATAGTACTAACTGTTTCTTCTTTGAAATGCTTTCGTTTGTTTACTTACAATGTATGGATATTTACATGTTGATAGGTTCAACAATGTGTTGCAGTAGCCTTGAACAGACCGCAACACAAAGTAAATGTAAGATCCCTGGTCTTTCTCTTGTGCTACAGGCCATGTATGTGGTTTATCCACATTTTGATACTTTTTTACACAAACAGAATAAAGCATTGCTAAGTATTTGCTTTATTTTTCTTTTGTAAAAGGTAAATGTAGCACGTGTTGGAGGTGCTTATGGTGCCAAGTTAAATAGAACATCACCAGTTGCAATGGCATGTGCAATGGCTGCCGATAAACTTCAAAAACCTGTTCGCCTCTTGCTTGGTCTAAATACAAATATGCAGGTACAGCTTCTTTTGTTCATTTATAAACAAACACATTACGAAAATTAACAGAATGGTTTTTAGAGAACCTGTCAATCTATGCAATGTGAAAGGACTCTATTTAGCTAAAAGGACTGTTTGATAGAGGGAATAGGGGAAATGCATTAGTTCCATCCACTTTCCATTTAAGCTAAAAGAACCATTCGATAATTATGTCACTTGATATTCAAGTTAAAAGGGCCATTTGATAGATGAGACTGATGGACACTAATTGGCTGTCATTCCATCCAATTTCCAAATATCTTTCTATTTCAAGCCATTATGATTGGGCCTGCTATCCTCTAAAAGGATGGCCTTTTGTCCTTGCTTGCTCTATCTCTCTTTTCCTATCCCCCATACGGAGAAGTTTATTTGAATCATGAGTGGCAACTATTGTCTCATAACCTATTAGTGGGCCTTGTGGTTTAAATATAATAAGCTCTCTATGGGCATATTCATATTTGACCATTATGAATGTCTTGTGGATAATTCTTCCTTCAGGCCCAGACAAACATATGCAATTTTGCTTTATTCTTTTTGCTTCTAGTATCGGTTCCTTTGCTGGTTTGGTGTCTTCTTTGCCTGAACCATTACACATTCCTATACATAAGTTGACCGATTTCAATGGCGACATTGATTTCATCAGTATAAATTGATTTGGCATCTAAAATGATTCTATACAACACTATTGTGTGATATTTGTATGCAGGACAGCCATGCAACAATCATATCAACATATAACACGAAACATTAGCACAATATCATAGTTATAAAAGCTATTCTTTTGATTCATACTTGTTTAGAAAATGTTAGAAATGCCCACATATTGATGTCTTTAAAGGTTTCCTTTCAGAGAAGCAGATTTTTGGAGTCTCTTAAAGGTTGTGGTTATCTTGGTAGTATCCTCCTCTAATTTGATTGGCCCAATTAGCCATTTTATCGTCTAGCATTCCAACGATTTCTCCTTTGCTACTACTTGATTGTTTCTATAAAAAGTCAGTTCGAGTTAGTATAGCTGATTTGGAAGTATAATCTTCTTATTTTTAGGAAAAAATAGTACTACTTTTGACACAAAATTGCCACTTAGTGCCCTATCTTTCCTAATCAGATCTTTTATCCCCTTCACTACCCAATCTTCTCTCACCCGAGTCATCAAGCTTCCTCCCTTTAACATTTCTACCACTACTGGTTTAAGTTTTTAACCAACTTCTTTCTTGACAATCATCCTAGCATCAATATGGCCCTCTCCAACATTCTCAATGTTCTCTTGAATAGTTTTTCCAGTATTCTACCATCAAGTAACCCCTTTTGGAAGCTTGTAACTACTTTTACATTGAGATATTTCTCTATGCTTGAATTCACATTCACACTGTCTTTTGATCTTGTCATCCTAATATAGTGGACACTCTGCCTTTCCATTGAGTTTGAGGGCCATGACACCTGTTGAATCCTGTCTTCTCTTTCTGCTATTCTTGTAGATTTTTGGAGATTAACTGGCCTAGTGGCTTTTCTCAATTAGGAATAGGTTGATTCTTGTATGCTATGAGCTAGTAAACTTTTTAATTTCCTCGATTTCAATACTCATTTCCCCTCTTTGGGTCTTCTTGCTTTAGTCTATACTCGTAGTTCTTGAGATTGCACTCTCCCTTTCTTTCCATATAATTCATTATGGCTTCTTGCCAACTTGACATAGCTGTGACCTAGGTTGGTTTGGAGGTTGAAAAGCATTTAGTGGAGATAATCATGTGCCACAAGGGGATTGTGATTACATCAAGACTCTCATCAGGAAAGTTATTGGTGACCACATTTGAGACTATGCTAAAGTCTCCAGTGAATTCTTCCTCTCTCTATCGTTGGCTTCTATCACATTTTGTGAAGGTACCCCCAGAATTTTTATTTTGTTTGCAATAAGCAAATAATACCATGAACTTGTATATAGGAGAACATACCGCTTTTATTAAACTGCTGTTGCAGTAAACATAATGAAAATGCAATGCCATGTAACAATGCACTGAATAGACAATGTTTTACAAACAACCATACTGAGAAATATCATGAAAAAAGGGATAGATCATAGAAATGTATGTTATAGGTCTGAAAGATCAAATAGAACAAGGTACAGGTCTCCTGTCCACAACTTGTTGGATAAGGCAGACATTAACGACTTCAAAGATCACTCCGTGTTTTTCATATGACACAAAAACCACTGCAGAAAGATGCATCTACTATTCCAGATTCATTCAATACCACTTATACTCACTGAGTAGATGAAGAATCACAGACCAAAGCAATCCAAATATTCAGATTTATGGGTGCTGGTTTTACCTATACGGCATCTTCAAAACCCATTTAAATGCAATATCCCAACGCAAATAACAACAAATAGCAAGCAAATATTTGAACAATAATGTGCATGAACTGAATTTTTATTTCAAACTGAACTGAGTACAAGCCATTTGAGTTCTGAAAACATTTGCACCTCGCTCTACAAATGATGTTTCCGCATTTGGAGTCACAGAAAGATGATTTCAATAATCTTGGATTGAAGGGTGTTGCAAATTGAGTATATACTGCACGCAAAGAACCAGATTGCATTCTCAGTTGTGCCCTATTCACAATGATCAGTCACCATTGAGGAATTCCTGATCCAATTTATTACTTCAATGTCTCAATTGCCCAATCATGCATCACGACTTTTCTCTCAGCTGTTCAATCTCCTTCCCTTATCGTGGCGTGTCATGAAAAATTTACTTCAGATTGCTACAGTCATCAGTGATCTTATAGGGGCCTGCTAAAAGGATGGACAATTTGGACAGCCTCTAGGTGTGTTGTCTCTCACTCTCCATTGCTCAGGAACTTGTGTGTCGCAGTGATATGAAGATCCAACTCTCGATATCACATGCGAACCAAACAACAATGTCGATATTGGAATGATGCCGAAGATGTTTGGTAGCGGTTCACCTTCAAAGCTCGCAATTCATGCCATGTTACTCCTGTATGTTTGCATCGAGCCTTTGGTCACGTGATATGAAGTCGCTGTGAACCTAGAAGCCAGTTGCTGTGTAGAAGCCTCGGTTCTAGATGGTGGTTGGTGTAATGATCCCGATCTGTAGAATTATGAATCGGACTTCTCCTGTGAGCTCTCTATGTGATGGTTATGATCAATCCGTCTCCCTTACAGTTACAGATTTACTACTTTGGTTTTCCTGCAGAATTTGGCTTGTTCTTCACTAAGTTCTTGGCCCTCTGACTGGTCTGATCTTTGAATCAATCATGGATGCAATTTCATTTCCTGTGAGAGACTTCACGAAATTGGAAATCTTGAGCAGACTAGGGTGATATTGCACCATTGGAACTGCAATAATATTTAGCTCCAAACAACTGGGAATGAAAGGAAAAACCCGAAACATTGATGCCCAATTGCTATCTCAAGAGCTTCATTTATAGCGCCTTTTTGAAAATTTCCCTCCATTATTTGAATTACAAGTCGGCCCTTAATGAGAGAAAATTTAAATAAAAATGGCCCAGTTATTTAAATTAAATTAATCCACTGGGCCCTTAATTAAATTAATGATAATTCCCTTATTTTTAATTATAATCTACAGGAATCAAATAGGTTATTAATGAATCATTCATTGGCCTTTGTTAATTAGAAGGTGGCATGACATTAAACCCCTTGCTATCCCAAAAAAGTAAAAACCCATCAGCAAAATCTTCCGATAAAATACTAATAGCAAGAGCTCGATTAAAAGGCTCCATCTAATCAACCATCAAATAGAATAAATAACTCAGATTTATAAACTTGTTCCAGCCCTTTATTTTAACATAAAAAATATGGTTTAGCAACTAGGGCATCGCCTTAGACCCTTAGTTGCATGGCCAAAATAGAGAATATCTGAAACACCTCTATAAACACCACAAGATCTCCAAACCATCTAGGGAGGATCTTTCACCATCAAAACCAACAAAACTGAAGAGTTTTTGACCTCAAGAACACATTAAAGAGCTCCTTTGTTCATTCCAAGAACATCTCCTTCTGCTTGCAAACTTTAAACGTGGAAATGAGAACCAAAACTACAAATTTTGGAAGGAAATAAGGGTACTTTTAATATTCAAACATTTTATTTTCCCTCTAAAAAAACTCTTAATATGTTTTAATAAAACAACTTAGGTTTTGCCTCCCACGTCACCTAGGTGTCCAACTTTGGTGTTCAAAACATATCACTTCAATATTTAAATGCTAAAAAGAAATAATTGAATGCCACTTCATTACTTTAGTGCAAATATTAAAATGATATCCATCGTCTTACATAAATGTAAAGAGCCTGCCTGGCTCTAACTCTGATTTTTGCTTTCAAAGTTTGAATTTGTAATATGATATAAATTTTTAACACAGTTTGCTAGGTAAAATAATGATTCCACCAATATTCTTTAACCAACCAATTACATTGAAATCCAAATAACCATGCCTTCTATTTAATTTAAAATTCAAAACCCCAACTACAAATTATCAACACCATCTTTGAATATTCTTAATGAAAATGTAATTGAAATCATTCAATGCCTTCACAAAAACAAGCATGAAATTTATTATAAATGAACCTGTTCAATATTCAAACTCCTTCACGCTGGCTGCAAATAATAAGAATGGTGGCGGCTGCTGTCTTGGAATGTCCACGCCCATTACTAAGACCACGTCCGGCAAACAGCAAGCTCTTTCCCTTAAAAACGTCTAGCACTTCCCACAAATATCAAATGCAGCACTAAGATCTTCCTCCCAATGTCATAATGTCTTCAACCAAACACTCACAATTCGCTGGAATCTTTCACCAGTTCAAAGTGATCGAAACACTGAATTGAATTACCAATTCAATCAGCAAGTTTTTTCCAAACCCCTGTCTCCATATTTCGAACCCAAACAAGAATGAATGAATAGCATAATCAATAATGCATTCGATTTCTTTTCCATGTCATTTATAATCTCTCCACAAGAAATCGAACCCAAGCTTCTTTATCACACATTTCACTTACATAAAGACTATGCTTTATGTGCACATTTGAAATATAATAAACAATTATATTTCTTTCCACTTTAATGATGAAAAGAGACCCTTTTATTAAAATAACCATATTCTGACACATAATTCCTTGTTTTATGAGCTCAGGATTTAAAACTTCTCAACCCGGTTCCAACGAGCTATAACACTAAGATGCCCAAAATACAATCCCAATAAAAATAGCAACCTTAGCCGATTTAATTAAATAATAATCATAATTCAGCCGTCTTGCGAAAACAACTGAGGAAGTATCAGAATCAAAATTTGATAGCATAGGAGTGATCCTGATGATGAAATATGATGAAAATACCTGACTGGGTGACTTACTAAAAATAAAAGCTTCCTCCAAGAATCTTGGAACCCAAACCAGAAGCCAGAAATAAAATCTGAGAGCATCATATAACTCCTCTAAATCATCTGAGGTCCGTGGAACCAATGGTTCACTGTGCCTATTCAAATCTAATATATGAACAATGTCGATTGGCTATGGAGGGTGTCGATTGAATAATATATATTATACTTGTTCTCTTGTGGACTTATTGCTCTCATTGACCATTATCGGTTGCTGAGCAACCTTGCCATATCCAAGTGCAAGCATCATAATGGTCATATCAGAGACGACACCATACAGAGCATATTCATATCTCCATATCAGAGACGACTCAAGGAAATAAGGAGATTGCATATACACTACAGAGATTATCAGAGGCGGCATACTGCCAGTGATCATCCCTATTACAGCAGCATATAATTTATTGTTTATCAGAGATAGCTAGTAGGGAATGTGCATGAGTCATATTGGCATATCAGAGACAGCCGTAGAATCACATTGAGATTCAAACTCTTATTGCAGACATAGCCTTGTAAGCTTGTATTCCATTGTGGCATTGGAATTACATTTGTAAATATATACATATTGTCCATCTCCATTTTGCATTAACCATTGATTGCACCATAATACATTGCGTTTCCTACATACATTAATACATTGTTATTGCAATATACATTACATATTGCTGCATATTGTATCACAATTCATTAGTTCCTTTAAATCATTTTAGCATTTTGACTTACCAGTCATATAGAATTACATTAGCATAGCATTTGGAATTACCAGTCAAGCATCATTTCATATTACATTTGCACACAATTGTAGAAGAATCTAGTAATTCCAGTAGTGTTCTAATTAATATAGGCAAAATTGGAATGCCTGATTAAGGTAGCAGGTAGCTGCATGTATAGGCCCTTGAAGCAGATGGTGCCATCATTGATCAATGATCTTCCATAGGGGCCTATACTTAGCTTCATTCCATCAATAAATAGATCTAATGGCCTCCTTCACCTTGTTCATGCCCTCATAAATGCAACTCATTGCGGGCGTCTCTCCATCAACAACACGTAGTCGAACAACAAACGGCTCTATGAACTGCAATCATTTTGAAAGTTTAAACATTAAGCTTTAAATTTGAAGTTTTACGTTTAACAATGAACATAAACAAGTGTGAACAAAAATAAGGAAATGAAATGGAAAAGAGAACAAAAATATAATGGAAAATTACTCGCACAGTATCCTTGGTCAGTTGCCAAAAGCTATGCTGGTAAAAAACCCGATCAACTGTCTCAATCCCTGTAGTGGCCTTTGCATATGATGATGTGGTGCACTCATTTACAAAAAAGTGTTTCAAATTGGCCTTGGACTGAAGCAAGGATTGCAACATGATAAAATTGGTTACAAATTGGATAATTCCTAGACGAGCCAACTCTTTCTTATTTGTGAAATTCTTTAAGGTTGAGGAACCAAGAATGATTATGTGTTTATAAATACTCCTTGCATGTTCTATGGATGTTTTGATCTAGGGAAGTGTGCCAAGATTCTCCAATACGAGGTCAAGTCAATCAGCAACATGAGGGGTCCAAAACAAGGTGGAATGCCTCTTCATAAGAAGTCTACCGCAACATAATTTTCTGCATTATCGGTGACTATCTGTGCTACATTCTCCTCACCCACCTCCTCCAACACTTCCTCCAAGGCCTCACAAAAATACTTAACATTTTTAGTTTTTCCTGAAGCATCAATTGACTTCAAAAACATTGTGCCACCTGAGAAAGAAAAAAACCGATTTAATAAAATATGTTGGCTAAATATTTTGCAAGTCACTAAGACTACAACTTGGCAAAATGTATCCTTTAGGCAGCAGTATGTGATATTACTCTCTCCTCTCAGCAATAGGGGAGGCTCCTGTTGTGAGGTTTTCACACCGTCGCCCCATTGTAAATGGGGACCCCCTCTTTTGCAAGCAGTAGGAGTAGGGGTCTTAGGTAGTCTTTGTTGGCAACAGTTTTCAAGCCCCTTGGTCTAGCGAGTGAAGTTTGAGAGTTGGTTTTGGGCAATTTTGGCCTGCTGGGAAGTCAAGTCTGTCTGGAACATGGGCGAGACTTGTGCTAAATCTTTCAGGAATATGGGATAAAAACCAAAGGATTTGTGATGAAACAAGTTTAAACCCTTCAAGAATCCTTGTTCCAGCTTCAACTTGATCTTAGAAAGTCGAAATAGATTGTGGGAGGTAGCTTTGCTGAAGGCGTAATGAATCCTGAAATTTGGCTAAGTCCTGAAATATTTTAAAAACCCCAAAATCTAGAATCTGCACCTTAACTCCTATGAAGATGAAACCTATCTCAAACATCCTGGAAGGTATTTATACAAATATAACTTAAAGTATAAGAAATTAAATGTTATATTTGTATAAATTCTCTGCCCCTGAACTGAAATTGGCTAAGTACAAAGTGCAAATTTGTTGTCCAAGGTGCTGGCGGATTCCGCCCGGCCCTTGGACATCATGTCCAAGGTGCCTCAGTTTTCCGCCCAACCTAGTGGGGGGGGAACAAGTCTTTAGTTGATAGTTTGAAAGAGCATGTTTGATCAATGACAAGCGAATTTGATTTTTCGAAGGAAGGGAGAATTTTGGAATGTTGGTGTCCAAGGTATGGGCGGATTCCGCCCAGCCCTTGGACATGGTGTCCATGCACCCCCAAAATTCCGCCAGCACCTTTAGTGATGAGTTTTCCTCCCTTTTGGGTTGAGGGTGTGAGGTTTGATTGCTTAAAAGGCTATGTGTGATAAGGGATCAATATTTGATGCTTAGGACATGGTGTCCATGGTGTCTTCTAATCCTGCCAGCCCCTTTGGGGTGCAAGGTAAGTCCTTAAGGTTTGTGGGAGTCAAGTTTAAGGAGTGGTGGAGAGAAAGGAAGGCAATGAAGTGTTTGATGTTTTGGTGAAGGTGACCATGTCCAAGGTCTGGGCGGATTCTGCCTAGCCCTTGGACAGGCTGTCCAAGGTCACCTCAATTTCCGCCATGATGCAATCTCAGACCAGCGCTCTTTCCTCCCCCCCATTTCCACTTTCTTGGCAAAGGTTTGATGAGTAAAATCCATGGTGAGAAGTAGAAGTTGTTTGTTGCCAAAGCCATGAAGTTGAAAGGGAAATTTGTGATGTTTGGATTAGGGACATGTTTTGGAAATTTGCTGTCCAAGGTGTTGGCGGATTCCGCCCAGCCCTTGGACATCATGTCCAAGGTGCCTTGAAATTCCGCCAGCCCTTGGATGATGGTGTCTTGCCTCCCTTTGGGTTGAGAAGGTGAAGTTTGATTGTTGACAAAGGCATG
>MU225256.1:15199200-15221733 GCA_018584345.1 Thuja plicata | reverse complement strand
TAGAGATTGCAGATTGCAAACTACTATGATGAAGCAAAGACAAAGATTAATGACAGTCATACACAAAGATAGAGATAATGGTTTGAGGATGATGGAAGAGACTTGACATCAAGGGCATGATAATCTATGAGAACCCAAGCTCAGGGTTTCATACAATGTTCTTTCCTCAAGTTTGGATTCAAGTATTGTACAACATGTTACAAGTTCTTTTTCTCGTTTAGAAGTTGCAGCAATTAAGATTTTCACCCTCAAATGCTGCCATATTGTGTTGCAAGTTGAAGATGACATGAAAGTTCTTACCCTTTATATGCAAACTATAACAAGGTTGTTCTTCCCTTCAAGTATAAAAGTTCATGCTTGCAAATTTATGGTACAGCTAAAGATCTTCCCAAATTTGGTTTTACCCATAGCACCATGTTTTTCCCATGTTCTTCCCAACAGGTGTTATGAATTGAAAAACCCACCTTTGCATGTTCCCATGTTGAAAAGACAAATATGAAACTCCCGATATGCAAAGTATCCAAAGATGCCCACTTTTTGACTTTTCCTCAATATGCACATGTCTTTGAAAAGCTCACCTTCATCTTATGAGATGCAAATAATATTAAGAAGTCCACCATGCCTTAAGAGGAGAAAATTGCATTTCATTCTTGCCTTCACTTCCCAAGATGTGCATTTACATCTGAAAAACCCACCTTCATGCACGACTTTTGTGAAATATAAATGTTTTCAAAAATTCCACCTTGAACATTTGCTGATGTATATATGCGTTATGGATTGAAAACCCCACTTCTTCCATAATGTTCATACTACATATCAAAGAAGGATTTCAGCTTTCAATTATGCAGAACGGTACAAAAAGTCACCTTTTTGTGTCCTTTATGAGATAAATGTTTTCCCCTCAAGCAACATGAAGATCCGTGTTGCAAGAAACAAAGTACTTACCATGCGGTTGCAAGGAAAGAGATCTTCCCCAAAATACGACATACGATGTTCTTCCCAATGTGGGGTCAAGTTTCAAAATCTTGATTTCAAGTTCCACAGTTGCAGGAGCATATGAAGTAGGAGCATATAAAGCAGAAGCAACCATGTGATGGAGCCAAACAAGGAGGTGAAAAGTGTTGAGAATGAAAATATAGAATGCTTTCAAAACTGAAACAGGAAGACACAAAGATGCCTCTCAGTGATCACCATTATGATGCAGAGTGATATGTAGTTTCATGTTCAGGTTCGAGATGTTTTCACCAAACCAGAACACATCAGTCATCAGACATCCTGTAGCATCATAAAGACCGACAAAGGATGATGCAAATAGATGTCGTGTCTTGTCAGACACTTAGATGATTTTGTAATGCATTTTGTAAAAGTGTAGAATGTTTCATAGATTACACGAAAATATGTAAAATAGTCTCATGTTCATGCTGCAAGGACATTAGGTCTTGCAGCATTGAATAAGTCAAAGTTAGTTAGTTGTAGATAAGCTTTGAATAGGTCAAAGTTAGTTAGTTAGTGATAAGGATAGAATTAGTCAAAGTGGTTGAGGGTTTCCCCTTTCTTCTCCACTTTTCTCTCTCCTCTTTTCCTATATAAAGGAGAGAGTTCATTGTAATATTTTCATCTTTTGTTTGTGCAAATAAACTATAGGCAAAACACTTGAGTTCTGAAAACTTTGTGTTTCATTGTAAGAGAGTTAAGCGTTTGAATAAAGGAATAGAGATTGACAGACTTTGTGTTGTCATCTTGAAAATCAAAGAATGTATTCTTATGTTGCACTTGTTGATCCTTGTTCAAATTGAAATAGTTTCTTTGTTTAAATCATTGGTGCTTGAGGGAATCGGGATTACTATAAAAACTAGTGGCTGATATACTCTAAGGACTGAAGACTTTGAGCTTCGGTATTGGACAATAGATTAGAGAACTTATTCGAGGTGAGGACAGGAGACTTTGAGCTCATTGTATCACTTCGTCTTTAGATAAATCAACTCCTGCCTCGTTTGATTGTTCTTATGTCAATCATCGAGTCACCGGTATTACTGTTGCAATGTGAACTGTATGTGTTACAGTTCAGTTCTACTTGAAGCCACCTGCGGTAAGAAGGGAGCCTCCCCTATTGCTGAGAGGAGAGAGAAATCTCACATACTACTGCCTAAAACTCATGTTTTGCAAGTTGTAGTACGATTGTGAGATACCCCTACTTCATCTAGTTAGTTACAATTTCCTTTCCTTATTTATGGTAATGTACTGATTGGGAGGTAATGGTGTCCGACACCCACTTCATCTCGTCTATTATTGAGAGCATTTGCATGTGGGTTTACTATCATGCATGTAATCTGACGCTAGCAATCAACAAGTCGCTCTTCATTAGGATGAATCTTGCATGATATATTTCAAGGGTGGTTGTTACAAAATCCTCTCCCCCACTCAAGGATGCTCCAATGATGCACAAATGGAGTGCTAGGAACTAGGAAGATGTGTGGGTGTGAGGATTTATAAAAAGGTAAATACAATGTTTTTTTAATGTACATATGCGTCCAAATGTAAGAACCCCAACTGGTTGTAACTCTGAAAAAACATTGGAATGCTACAATTTTAGATGTTTGACATTTGGTCAAACACTTTGCAGGCAAGCTCTGATACCACTGTAAGAACCCCTGCAGATTCTAACTTCACCAACCCACTGGATTGCTATGCAAATGATATATTTGTTTTGAAATTGTGATAATATGAGTTTTCTTGAAATTTTCAAATAGATTGCCAGGCAAGAAACAATAACATTGCAAATATAAAATATTCTAGGAATGAAATAAAATTGCAATGATTCTTTTTTGAGAAATGTATATAAATACATATATTTGCAAGGCTTTTCATTTACCATTCATACCCGGAGGTTCTCAAGATTTATTATAAAATTTGGAATTGAACAATGTAAATCGAATTATGAAATTGTCTGGAAATGATTCGCACACCAAACTTGCAGCTCCAAACACCTTGGAATTTGCCGAGGAAATGCTGTGTGGTATTACAATGATTTACGGCAGCCTTACACTTCCTATCGTTGCCTCTATTTGGTGAAATTGATCCACCCAAATACCATAGATGACCTGCAAATTTTATTTGCTGAATCCGTTACCAAGCACAGTAAACCCTACGCCCATTTTATGCACACTGGACTACTCTTAGTTAGCCACTGAGTTTACACAATTCACCAGCCTCTATCACTGATTCAAAATATTAATAATCATGCAAGAATCTCCCAATCCCTTTTGATAATAATAGTTGAAACCCGCAACCAGTCTCCGACAAGATAAAATGAATTCCTTAGCAAGAAAAGATGGTTCGATCTTCTTGATGAAACAATATATAATCCCCTCAACCCTCTCGAACTAGAGGCTTCAATCAGACACTTCGTATAACTTAAATTTACTTTGGCAATGCAAACCAACCATATTTCAGATATTTGAAATAATATAAACAATAACCATTCCCACTTTATATTTGCGCCATGACATAGCTCATTTAATTCAACATTAAATGACTTAGTTATAAATATAGTTTTAAAACCATATTATTGATAAAGTTAGACTTAATTAATAATCGCTAGATTATTAATAAATTCAAAGCACGAAATAACCAAGTCAACTCCACAATTCTTAGACATAGCGTGTGCCAGAGTGTCCTGCCAGACCTCTGGAGTGGAAATTGACCTTTGACTCTGCCAAGCGGGCCCTCTATCCCTCTGATTACCCTATGAGGGTTAAATAATAGGCCAATCCCTCAAACACTGATGGTCGCAAAAATGAGGACATTATAGTCTGCCCTCCCTAAGATTGCGTGTCCTCAAGCAATCACAGCTGCAAAGAAACTCCACTGCCTTGAAAGTCCAAATGAAGATTGAGAAATGTCCCACAGTGCAACAACACTGCTAAAGCACCAAAATAACCACAACTGCACAGAAATGAACAACCCCCCATCTGCTCAATCTCTGTGCACTGAAACTGTGCATTTGAAACAAATGATGTACATGAAGATCAAAGGTGGAATTGCCTGTAACCCACACCATGTATACATTGCAATACACCTCGGGGAAGTCAAATTGTAATCTCGATGCACGCAAAGGATTCCACCTCATACTGAAAAGTGTACAACCACAAATGCCTAGATCCCAAATCCAAAATAGAAGCTTGCCAAGATGAACACTCCCAGAGTTTTGTTGTTCAACCCTGATCCCACCTTCACTATACCAGAAGTGGTGAAGCAATCTAATGGGACCCCTCCGATCTGCAGTGCTAGCCCTGTCACCACTTGGATCCCGTAGAGACGAAACTCACATCCATCCATAACAAGGAAGAATGGATGTTCGATACCATTTGATAGACCAGAACTCCCTGAAAACCCTAGGAATATGCTTTGTGTATGAAGTCCATCTGTGCAATAGGGACAAGTACTCTCGAAAACAACTTTACCATAACCCAGATATCCATCCTTAGCAAAACCATCATGGATATGCTGACCCTGAAATACCCTCCTCCTAACTTCAAGTAATTAACCCCATCAATTGCAGATGGAGAAAACACATTCCATAAAGGATGGTATAAACCTGGAGCCAACCCATACTGACGTGTAACCAAATCCTCAACTTGTGGGTCAAAAGAGAAATGATGAGCGTTGCTCACTGTGTAGTTACGACAAAATGCTCCAATCTCTGTCAGAGGCTCATCAATATCAATCCGCGAATCAAGACATGGCTCCAATCTCTGACTCTGAATAACTTGTTGGGCAGGATTCTGCGTAACCCTCTCAGAAAACCCAACCACAAAATCCCTGTGAGGAAGCATTGTAGTCAAAGTATCTACAACCTTTCCCACTAAAACCCGAATACCGCGAGAACCTCGGATGAGAGTACCATTAGAGGCCCTAAAAGGTCCCTCCGACAATTCCAGACTGTGGAGGTACTCCATAAATAACTATGTTTCAGTAGATATTATATGAAGAAGCATCAACCTGCTCCCTTGCAATCCAAAGTTGATCCCTTTGAAACCGTGGCACTACCAACTGCCTATCACTTTCAGTTGTATGAGATGAAGTAATTGATTTGCTTCTGGTAGAAGGAAACAAATCACCATGAGAGCTCATCAGCAATTCAGATGATACCTTGCCCATGTTTAGTGAATCAGAGGGAGTAGTGTCAGGAACTGGCACACAACTCTATGATGAATCCACTACTGCTACCTCGATCCTCTCAACAACCTGTTTAGTATCATTGGTCATCATGCTAACTACTGGCGGAGCTGGTACCACAAGAAGCTCTCTGCAATCCTCCACTGATGCACTCACCTCCTATGTATCTACTGCACCTGTACCAAGGATGGATGTAACTATGTCCCCAACGCATCTATCGTTGCCATCCGTGGAAGCTGACTCACAACCAACCACCACTATATGTAGCTAAACTGGATCTGTGGCTGGCGTGGACTGTACTCGCTCCAACTCCACAGTCACCTTCCCCAACTGCATCTGTGACTCTTGAAGAGCCAACTGGGTGCTCTTTAACACCCTAGAAGTGTCCTAAAGCTCATGGTTGAGCTCAACTACCTCCTCTTTCCCTAACAATGCCTTGTAACCGGTGCTCCCCCACTCAAGCAGGTGTTCCCTGTCAGCTAACAACTATACATAACTGTGGCTTATAATTCTGATAGCCTCTCGAAGCGAATGAATCTCTACTAGTGAAAGATAGCTACCACCGTGCTTATCTGACATAGGAGCAACCCAACCGTAAACATCCAACAACTGCCAGATAGCATCATAATGATCATGAGATGAAGAAATATCTCTATCGCTCACCCTTAGCTGTATGGACACAAGATGTTTCTACATGCCCTAGCTCCCTTGTACACTTTCTGTCTCACTAGTTGCACTGTGTATCTACCTGTACACTTTCTGTCTCACTAATCGCACTGTGTATCTACCAGACTCACCTCATAATAACTCTCATGTGCGCTGACAACCTCGCACATGTCAAACGACAAGTACTGCCCTTGGGTACCTCTACAAATGGCTCCTTTGAAGAAGTGGAAGCCATTGTTGTGTCAAACTCCTTGCACACATCTGCTTCCTCATCCTCATCCTCATCTGTGAGTCCCAGTAAAACAGGATCCTGGGACGCATCACTATCAGATGACAACTCTGAGTAAACACTCAATGTCTAGAATGATAAACCAGACTCACAGCAGCACACATCATCCTCATTCCAAACATCAAAGGTATCCACAACGCTAATATTAGCATCGTCTAATAGAGACCCCTCTGCTATTTCCTGCTGCATACATGACTCAATGTCATCATGTGAATCAACAACACTGGGGCATGAATCTATACCACCTGACTCATACGTAACACTCTAATCATGAGTGTCATCACTGGGTAGCTCCATGCTCACATCCTCTATATAGGAGAAGATTGTTGTCTTCTGCACTGACCCAACACTACGAATGCTGCTATAAAAATCAGAGCTGTTAGAGCTCATATCCTCCTCGCAGTCCTCAAAGACAACACCATCATCTAAAGAATCAGAATCCATAGTGGCATCGACAACATCTTCCGCACTCACACTATCCACAACATCATCAACAAGCTCACATAAGGGACTGCTGTCCTGAAAATCAAACCCTGTAACACTAGTACTTCTACCAACTGATGTAAAGCTGCCATCAATAGTAGTGAACATATGATCAGCCTGCTCCGTGACACTAACTCTGATATGCCCAATATGCCGAGACTCAGTAGCATTGTCCGCCAACAAGTCAGTCACAACCACATGTCCATGTAAAGAGTCTCCAACATCATGTGTGCGAATAGGACTAGTGGCTAACCTACTAAGTACATGATCATCTCCACAATGATCAGTAGCTGCTAAAAATTCATCATGAAGATTTCTTGATGTTTCACTTGTAAAGATCTTGCGTCTCTCCTCCTGTCTTTTTCGTGAAGAGGACTTATTGAAAAAGGAAACCAAATTTTTTTTCCCTTATCAACAGTTGTCGGGTCTTAGAGTTTCACATTTAGCCTTTCCTGAGTTTGCCTTACTTTCTCCATTTCTTTCGTCATGACATTTGTTTGCTTTCTGAGATTAGTCATATTGTTCAACAGGTTACACTGTTTAATTGATTTCCTGGATTTTTCCATAACTATAACAACTGCAAGAGTGCTAGTCACTCAAAACAAATGTGCGAGCTCAATGATTTCCACCCCAACAATATGGCAGGAAACTGTTCTGATACCATTGTAAGAACCCCATGTGGTTCTAACTCTGACAAACACTGGATTGTTTTAATTTTGGATGTTTGACATTTTGTCAAACACTTAGCATACAAGCTCTGATACCACTGTAAGAACCCCAACCAATTATAACTCCAGAAAAACAATGGAATGCTACAATTTTAGATGTTTGACATTTGGTCAAACACTTTGCAGGCAACCTTTGATACCACTGTAAGAATCCCTGTAGGTTCTAACTTCACCAACCCACTGAATTGCTATGCAAATGATATATTTTTTTTGAAATTGTGATAATATATGAGTTTTCTTGAAATTTTCAAATAGATTGCCAGGCAAGAAACAATAAGAATCCAAATATAAAATATTCTATGAATGAAATAAAATTTCAATTATTCTTTTTTGAGCAATGTATAAATATATGTATTTGCATTGCTTTTCATTAACCATTGATACCCGGAGGTTCTTAAGCTTTATTATAAAATCTGGAATTTGAACAATGCAAACCGAATTATGAAATTGTCTGGAAATGATTCCCACACCAAACTTGCAGCTCAAAACCCCTTGGAATTTGCTGAGGAAATGCTGTTTGGTATTACAATGATTTGCCGCAGCCTTACACTTCCTATCATGGCCTCTATTTGGTGAAATTGATCAACCCAAAGACCATAGATGACCTGCTTTATTTGTTGAATCCGTTACCAAGCACATTAAACCCTCTGCCCATTTTATGCACACGGCTATTGTTAATTAGCCGCTGAGTTAACACAATTCACCAGCCTCTATCACTGATTCAAAGTGTTAATAATCATACAAGAATCTCCCAATCCGTGCTGATAAAAATCGTTTAAACCCTCAACCAAACTCTTAAAACATAAAATGAATTTCCTTGGCAAGAAAAGATGGTTCAATTTTCCTAATGAAACAATATATAATCCTGTCAACCTTATCGAACCAGAGGCTTCAATTAGACACTTTGTATAACTTAAATGTACTTTGGCAATGCAAACCAACCATATTTCAAATATTTGTAATAATATAAACAATAACCATTCCCACTAAATATTGGCACCATGACATAGCTCATTTAATTCAACATTAAATGACTTGGTTATAAATTTTGTTTTAAAACCATATTATTAATCACGTTAGACTTAATTAATAATCACTAGATTATTAATAAATTCAAAGCACCAAATAACAAATTCAACTCCACAATTCTCAGACGGAGCCTACGCCAGAATGTACTGCCAGAAATAGTAATTGACCAATAATGGACTTACTATTAATAGTAAGTTCCTATAAATGAAAGCTCTGCAAATGTTCCACAACTCCAAACTTATACCACTGCTCACGTGCATTGCTAAAAGTAGAAACCATGACTATCCCAAAATAGGCACTTACTATAAATAGTAAGTGTGTCAATGTGACTCAAACGAGGAACAATCTCAAACATCACAGACCTCCAAATTGGAAACTGATCTCTGACTCTGCGAAGCAGGCCCTCTATCCCTCTAATTAGCCTACGAGGGTTAAATGTTAGGCCAATCTCTCAAACACTGATGCTCGCAAAAATGGGGACATTACAGTTCGCCCTCCCTAAGATTGCTTGTCTTCAAGCAATCACAACTGCAAAGAAACTCCACTGCCTTTAAAGTCCAAAGGAAGACTAAGAAATGTCGCACACTGCAACAACTCTGCTGATGCACCAAAATAACCACAATTGCACCGAAATGAACAACCACCTATCAGCTCATTCTCTGTGCACTGAAACTGTGCATTTGAAACAAATCATATACATGAAGATCAAAGGTGAAACTGCTTGTAACCCACACCATGTATACACTGCAATACACCCCGGTGAAGACAAACTGGTATCCTGATGCACGCAAAGGATTCCACCTCACACTGAAACGTGTGCAACCACATATGCCTGGAACCCAAATCCAAAATAGAAACCTGCCAAGATGAACACTCCCAGACTTGTGTTGTTCAACCCTAATCTGAATTTCACCATACTAGAAGTGGTGAAGCAATCTAATGGGACCCCTCTCACCTGCAGTGCTAGCCCTGTCACCACTTGGATCCCAGTAGAGACGAAACTCACATCCATCCATAACAAGGAAGAATGGATATGTGATACCATCTGGTAGAGTAGAACACCCTGCACACCCTACCAATCTGCTCTGTGTATGAAGTCCATTTGTGCAACAGGGACAAGTACTCCCAAAAACAGCTATACCATAACCCAGATATCCATCCTCTGCAAAAACCATCATGGATATGCTGACCCTGCAAGTAGCCTCCTGCTAACTTGTAACTAACCCCATCAACTGTAGATGGAGAAAACCCATCCCATAAAGGATGGTATAATCCTGGAGCCAACCCATACCGACGTGCAACCAAATCCTCAACCTATGGGTCATTAGCAAAATGATGAGCGCTCCTTATGGTGTAATTACGGTAAAATGCTCCAATCTCTGTCAGAGGCTCATCAATATCAATCCGAGAATCAAGAGATGGCCCCAATCTCTGACTCTGAATAACTGGTTGGGCAGGATCTTGGGTAACCCTCTTAGCAAACGCAATCACAAAATCTGTGTGAGGAAGCATTGTAGTCAAAGAATCTACAACCTATCCCACTAAAATTGGAATACCGCGAGAACCCTGGATGAGAGTACCGTTAGAGGCCCCAAAAGGTCCCTCCCGCAATTACAGACTCTCAAGCAGGTACTCCATAAATGACTCTATTCAGTAGAAATTATATGAAGAAGCATCAACCCGCTCCCCTACAATCCACAGTTGATTCCTTTGAAATTGTGGCACTATCAACTGCCTATCCTTTTCAGTTGTATGAGATGATGTAATGGATTTGCTTCCAGTAGAAGCAAACAAATCACAATGAGAGCTTGTCACCAATTCAAATGATACCATGCCCATCTCCTGTGAATCAGAGGGAGTAGTGTCAGGAATTGGCACACAACTCTCTGATGAATCCACTTCTGCTACCTCGAGCTTCTCAACAACCTGTTCTATATCATTCGTCATCATGCTAACTACTAGGGGACCTGGTACCACAAGAAGCTCTCTACAGTCCTCCACTGATGCACTCACCTCCTCTGTATCTATTGCACTTGTACCAAGCATGGATGTAACTGTGTCCCCAACACATCTATCATTGCCACCCGTGGAAGACGACTCACCACCAACCACCACTATATGTAGCTGAACTGGACGTGTGGCAGGCGTAGACTGTACTCGCTCCAACTCCACAGTCACCTTCCCCAATTACATCTACGACTCCTAAAGAGCCAATTGGGTGCTCTCTAACACCCCATAAGTTGTCTGAAGCTCATGGGTGAGCTCAACTACCTCCTCCTCTTTCCCTAACAATGCCTCGTAACAGGTGCACCCGCACTCAAGCAGGTGTTCCTTGTCAGCTAAAAATTGTACATAACTCTGCCTCAAAATTCTAATAGTCTCTCGAAGCGAATGAATCTCTGCTAGGGAAAGATAGCTACCACCGTCCTCATCTGACATAGGAGCACCCCAACCGTAAACAACCAACAACTGCCCGATAACATCATAATGCTCAAGAGCTGAAGAAATATCTCTATCATTGTAATGAGCCAGCCTAGCTCTAACCCTCAATTTGATTGCAAAGAATTCTAAAATTCTGGAATTTAATTCTTTTCCCCCAAATTTTCAACAAATTTATATATGATTTTTGCTCCTTCCCAAAATATTGAAATTGCATTACAACAACTCAATTCATAACACTATTGTAATTCATAAACACTACATCCAGGAAATTCACAATTCGATTTGAAAAGAATCATTAAAACAAAAACTTCTAACATTACAACTAATGCAATGAACACTAAATGCAGCTAGAACTTGATTGTACTTCTTCGAACAAATCCAACAATGGCCATGATTTAAAGCAATGATGGCGGCTGCTGCTGATAGCTGATGGCGGATTGGGAACAAGACAGCGGCTGCTGTTAAGAATTACTCACGCCAATAAAGAACAACTGTAGACAAATTCTTTGGGTGGCGTCTAACATTTCCAGCTTATCCTTCTTCTATGGCGTCAAACACTTGCAAATTTCCTACTGAGAATCCTCAATGCTGAACAAAGAAAATCACTACACAATTCACCAGCATCAGATTTGCTGATTCAAAGTGCTATATTGAACAAAGAATTTACAATTCTTTGCAATCAAACTTGTTCCTCCAAACCCTTGTTTCGAAACCACAACCAAAATCATAAGTTTTCAAAGATGTAATAATATGAATCCCTTGCCTTTCACAAAGCATTGCTTTTATAATTAAAAAGTGTCTTCTCTCACACACTTTCACTTAAAACACTTTTTATACTTAGGCACATATTGTGTAACATAATTTATTAACTCATTTGGCTCCAAAAATGACCTTTTCATCAATATCATGAAGTTATGACACGCAAGGTCCCTGTTTCTTGTGCCCAAGATTTAAAACTTTTCATCCTAGTTCCAACGAGCTATCACACTAAGGCGCCCAACATATAATACCAACAATAATGGCAACCTTAGCAAATTTAAGTAAACAATAATAATAATCCACCCGTCTTGCGAAAACAACTGACGGAGCATCAAAATCAAAATCTGTTTGCACTGGAGTGATCCTGATGATAAAAGATGATGAACAAACCTGACGGGGTGACTTACTAAAAATAGACACTCTCTCCAAGATTCTTGGAGCCCAAACCAGAAGCCAGAAATGAAAACTGAGAGCATCATTCAACTCCTCTAACTCATCTGAGCTCATACTATCCATTGACTTACTATAAATAGTAAGCTCACAACAATGACCCTCTAAACATCTCTCCAGACCACGAGGATCACAATAATGACCTGGCACCAACAATTCAGTGACCTGCTAAAAAAATGGGGACATTAAAACCGCTCACCCTCAGCTTTTCGGACACAAAATGTCTTTGCATGCCCTGGCTCCCCTCTATACTCTCTGTCTCACTAATCGCACTGTGGTAAGAAACTGTATCTACCAGACTCACCTTATGATCACTCTCCTCATGTGCGCTAACAACCTTACACATGTCAACCAACGAGGTACTGCCCCTGGGTACCTCTACAAATGCCTCCTTTGAAGAAGTGGAAGCCACTGCTGTATCAAACTCCTTGCACACATCTGCATCCTCATCCTCATCTGTGAGTCCTTGTAAAACAAGATCCTCGGACCCATCAGTATCAGATGACAACTTTGAGTCATTCTCAATGTCTAGAGTGATAAACCAGACTCACTGCAGCACACATCATCCTCATAGCAAACATCAGAGGTATCCATAATGCTAATATTAGCATCGTCTAACTGAGACCCCTCTGCTATCTCTTGCTGCATACATGACTCAATGTCATCATGTGAATCAACAACACTGGGGCATGAATCTATATCGCCTGACTCCTACGTAACACTCAAATCATGAGTGTCATCACTGGGTAGCTCCATGCTGATATCCTCTATACAAAAGAATATTGTCTCCTGCACTAACCCAACACTACGACTGCTGCTATAAAAATGAGAGTTGTTAGAGCTCATATCATCTTCGTAGTCCTCAAAGACAACACCATCATCTAAAGAATCAGAATCCATGGTGGCATCGACAACATGTTCCACACGCACACTATCCACAACATCATCAACAAGCTCACATAAGGGACTACTGTCTTGAAAATCAAACCCTGTAACACTAGTATTTCTACCAATTGATGTAAAGCTATCATCAATGGTAGTGAACATGTCATCAGCCTGTTCCATGACACTAACTCTGATAGTCTCAAGATGTTGAGACTTGGTACCACTGTCCGCCAACAAGTCAGTCACATCCACATGCCCATGTAAAGAGTCTCCAACATCATGTGTGCAAATAGGACTAGTGGCTGACCCACTAAGTACAGGATCATCTCCACAATGATCAATAGCTACTCAAATTCATCATGAAGATTTATGGATGCCTCACCTGTAAACATCTCGCGTGTCTCCAGTCTTTTTCGTGAAGAGGACTTACTGAAAAAGGAAACCAATTTGTTTTTGCCTTATCAAAAGTTTTCGGGTCTTAGAGTTTCGCATTTAGCCTTTTATGAGTTTGCATCAATTTCTCCATTTATTTCATCATGGCATTTATTTGCGTTCTGAGATTAGTCATATTGTTCAACTGGTTTCCCTGTTTAATTGATTTCCTGGATGTTTCCATAACTGTAACAACTGCAAGAGTGCTGGCCACTCAAAACAAATGTGTGAGCTCAATGATTTCCACTCCAACAGGATGGTAGGAAACTACTCTGATACCACTATAAGGACCCCCTTGTGGTTCTAACTCTGACAAACACTGGATTGTTTCAATTTTGGATGTTTGACATTTTGTCAAACACTTAGTATACAAGCTCTGATACCACTTTAAGAACCCCAACCGGTTCTAACTTTTAAAAACACTGAAATGCTACAATTTTAGATGTTTGACATTTTATCAAACACTTTGTAGGCAAGCTCTGGTACCACTGTAAGAACCCCAACCGGTTCTAACTCTGAAAAAACACAGGAATTCTACAATTTTAGATGTTTTACATTTTGTCAAACACTTTGCAGGCAAGCTTTGATACCACTATAAGAACCCCTGCAGGTTCTAACTTCACCAACCCACTGATTTGCTATGCAAATGACATTTGTTTTGAAATTGTGATAATATATGAGTTTTCTTAAAATTTTCAAATAGATTGCCAGGCAAGAAACAATAACATTGCAAATATATAATATTCTAGGAATGAAATAAAATTACAAGGATTCTTTTTTGAGCAATGTATATAAATATATATATTTGCAATGCTTTTCATTAACCATTCATTCCCGGAGGTTCTCAAGCTTTATTATAAAATCTGGAATTTGAATAGTGCAGATTGAATGATGAAATTGTTCTGAAATGATTCCCACACCAAACTTGCAGCTCGAAACCCCTTGGAATTTGCTGAGGAAATGCTGTGTTATTACAATGATTTGTGGCAGCTTTACACTTCCTAGCGTGGCCTCTATTTGGTGAAATTAATCTACCCAAATACCGTAGATGACCTGCAAATTTTATTTGCTGAATCCGTTACCAAGCACATTAAACCCTACGCCCTTTTTATGCACACTCGGCTACTGTTAATTAGCCACTGATTTAACAAAATTCACCAACCTCTATCACTGGCTCAAAGTGTTAATAATCATGCAATAATCTCCCAATCCCTGCTGATAAAAATCGTTGAAACCCTCAACCAGTCTCACAACATAAAATGAATTTCCTTGACAAGAAAAGATGGTTTGATTTTCTTCATGAAACAATATATAATCCCCTCAAGGCTATCGAACCAAAGGCTTCAATCAGACACTTCGTAAAACTTAAATGTACTTTGGCAATGCAAACCAACCATATATCAAATATTTGAAATAATATAAACAATAACCATTCCCACTTAATATTGGCGCCATGACATAGCTCATTTAATTCAACATTAAATGTGTTGGTTATAAATATAGTTTTAAAACCATATTATTAATCAAGTTAGACTTAATTAATAACCATTAGATCATTAATATATTCAAAGCTCCAAATAACCAAGTCAGCTCCAGAATTTTTTAGACAGAGCCTGCCCCAGAATGTCTTGCTAGAAATAGTATCTGACCAATAATGGACTTACTATTAATAGTAACTTCTTATAAATGAAAGCTCTGCAAATGTTCCACAACTCCAAACTTATACCATTGCTTAGGTGCCCTGCTAAAAGTAAAACCATGACTATCCTAAAATAGACACTTACTATGAATAGTAAGTGTGTCAATCTGACTCAAACGAGGAGCAATCCCGAACATCACAGACCTCCGGAGTGGAAACTGACCTTTGACTCTACCAAGCGGGCTCTCTATCCCTCTGATTAGCCTACGAGGGTTAAATAATGGGCCAATCCCTCAAACACTGATGGCCGCAAAAATGGGGACATTTCACCAAAACACTTGTTTATATCAGTGAGTTTTGCTGTTGGACATGCCAAATATTCACAAGTACCCACATAAGTCAAGTGCCACAACTTGCCAAGGAAGTAAACATAGCTAAAAGTGACCCTAGCAAAATTCCTGCAAGTATTGTGAGTTGCAAACTATGGTTTAGAGTCTAGAACATGAACATATATGTGTTTAGGAACATCATTTTTTACAATCTTTTGTATAATATAAGTTTAACCCAAATAAATTACAAAGAGATTTTCTTAGTTTATTTTTCATTTAAAAAGAATTGTTTAAGTTTATTATTTAATCAGGGTTGTTATACTAAAGCCACTAATAGTCGATCACAAGAGGGTGTTTTTATAATATCTAGTGGTTATGTTTATACCTGATAACTATTATCAAACTTTATCTTTCTCTATTCAATCACTCCTTTAAACTGTTTTTTATACTTAAATATGTATCACAAATAAAATGTAAGTTTGATATTAACTAGAGAGCATATTTGGATTTTGAATCCTCTTTGTTTATACTTTTAAAAATAAGAAGCTATTTGTAAAATGCCACTAATGCTGGAACATGTAGCTTGTTGGTGGTCGAAGTCCATACTTGTGCAAGTATAAAGTTGCTTCTCAGAAAAACGGTAAAATTTCAGCAATTCAGATGGAAGTGTTCAATAACCAGGTTCGTTTGGCATTTTCCTTTCAACACTCTTCAGTAGAAAATTGCACATATTAAGAGTTGAACTTCATAGCTAAATGAATTATAGGGAACAGTCTTGGTGACCATATATCTTTTTGGTTCCCATAGTTATTTTCTGTTATAGCAAGTAGTAATTAAGTAGATCATTTTCATTTGATCCTATTTGAAACATTATTTTCCATTTTTTGTATGTTTCATCATAGGGAGCCCACTTTGATTTTGAGTATCCAGATTTGAGTTCAATCCCTCTATTTATTGATGGGGTATATAACATTGCCAACTGGAGAATTGAAGGAAAAATAACCAAGACTAACTTGCCTGCATGTACCTACATGAGAGGACCGGGTACTTAACATTTTCTTTTGCTTCTGAGTTATAATTCCATGAATCCATAGCATAAATTTATCACATGATTGAATTATTATTTAAATTGACGGGGTTTCAATAACTAGGTGAAAGTTTTTATTTCTTGGTTACTTAGATTTGAGCTTTTTTTGAATCTTTCTTTTTGGTTTACAGTTTAGCTCTTCTAATATTGTTCTAATCCAATCCATATATTGGTCATGCAGTGTTTGTTGAGACAGCAGTCATGATTGAAACAGTGATGGAGCACATAGCGTATGCACTAGGACTTCAGCCTGATATTGTCCGGGAACTCAATATGTATACTAAAGGAGACATGGCACTTTCTGGTCAAGAACTCATATACTGTAATGCAAAATTAGTTTTTGATACTGTGAAGGTAGTCCAATTCCTTTTTCAGATATTTTTGTCAATTAAAACTAACTTTTTTTCTTTTTATTTCCAATTCATATATTTAGAGAGTTTGTGGAATTCTGAATTGCAGTCAACCATGAATGAGTTTGGATTTAGATCACTTTTGTTTGCTTGCTGTAGCTAATAATGCCAACTGAAAGCCAAAATTAGCCCATGAAAGTGCAACAATTCCATTTAAAAAGGAAATTGGGAGAACAAATTTACCTTACATAAAATACACAAAAATACAGCAATTCTCAACTAAAATAAAATCTAAGGTTAGCTAAGGCCAACCAGCCCAAAATAAGCGAAGGGATAATGAAGAAGGCTGAAAGGAGGGAAATATATGTTAAGGATATGGATATTGTTTCACTCAAAAGCTCCTCCATGTTTTGAGGTTTCCAAATCCCTAGCTTTGGCTGTTGGGTCGATGGAACCACTGGATTTGAGATGCCTTATGGCCTACAATTTGAGCTTAAATTGTTGTTGAGAGGTCCATCCCTTCTCATGGCGATTGAAGGATAAAAGTAGAAATTAATTATTATAGCATGTGCCACTCTGAAGGACTTAAATCTATAAAATTATCAATATAGGTTAACTGCCAGTCATCTCCCATAGGAAAAGGCCTAAACATATATGGTTGTCATAAGCCACACAAGTTTTGATGCAGTTAGTTGTTGAAGTAAGAATTGCCCTGAATCTCAATTTAGGGGAAGCATTTGAATACCGAATAGTCTTCAATTTGAGAATCTGAAGAGCATATTTGGCATCATAAAGTACTTCAAATGAATATGGTAGTTCATTTGAAATTTGAAAACTTAGATTTGGACTAGAGGGATCTTCATATTTCAAGGAAGCTAGAGTTTGGTCTACTAGGATGAGTGATAAACACATATCTGATGAGATAATAACTTTAATAGTGATGTGGCTTTGGAAAAAGAAACTCTCGAGAAATTGATTTTATGGACAATGGAAAGGCTTCGTACATTCTTCCTCAACACTTTTGTTTATCTCTATCTTGGAGAGATTTGGAGCATTTTAGTGTTTCTATTTGTTGTTTTAGGACAACTCAAACTAGAATAGTATGTATGGTAGTACTTCAAACCTATTTAAACCTAAAACCTAAAGCTACCAACAAAATTTACAAATATCCACATTGTGCAAGATTTAAAAAGGGGGTTTTGCATAAATTGAAATATCTGACAGACTATGTTTTCCTCTAGATAAAACCAATAGATTGTCAATAGTGAATACTTGTAACAAGATTTTGAGATTTAGAGGAGGATAACTACTAAGCATAAATGATTTTTTCCTATTGGCTAAAATAAACATTAATATTTCATTGTAAACAAAGATTCAAGAAAAACTAAAGTGGATGCTAATTCCTAGCTAAATCAAGGAACAATAAATCTATATCGACAAGAAGATTTTGGGGAGCGGGCACTACACAATTTCATGAAGGAAATTATCAAACAACATTCAAAGCCACAATTTAAATAAAGAATTTTTTCTTATACGAGTGTAACTCAAAACAATCTACTTTCGATTTTCTTTTGGAAATTACAAGCATTGTAATGTCTCCTTCCTAGGAACTTTCTATTTTTCATAGGGTTAGCCTATTAGGAGTGGTTCTCATAGGCTAATACAGTGGATATGGAACCCATCCAGGGACTACTAGACCTTGCAGGGGGTCATTTGTGGCATTTCAGGAGCTCAAAGCCAACTTCCTATTTTTTAGGAGGTACTGCTATTTTTATGCATAACTAGTGGACTACAAGAGCAGCTTTTGTTGATAGTTTCAGTGGTTGGGAGTCAATTATGAAAAAAGATTAAATATTAAAGTTACCACAATGTTGACTTTAATGTTTAATTAAATAATTTTAGTATATTTTTAAGTGTCTTTATACAAATTAATATAGTAACTTTTAAATAAAAATTATAGTTACTTTATTAAAATGATAATAAAGTGACTTTATAAGTCACCAAAGTATTTCCAATAAGTGACTGCCCAAATTTGAGAATGGTGAAAATTAAAATAAGGAAGATCATTTATAAATTTTTAAAATGCCAAAATAGAATAATGGAATAATGGAGATGTACATGGGTTTTGGAGGAGGCATTAAAAGGGGTTATTGAAAGCTTCATCACATGTTATTTTCATTATTGAAGATTGCTATTGCAAGAATTGGGAGAAATTGTGAGCAAAGTTTTCTGCGATAGGATTATTTCAGGATTCTGGAAACAAAAACTCCCAAGAGTTCAAATGCTTGCATATGTGGAACATCATCCAAGAGCATTGATTTCAAGAGGCTTCATTCAAGGGCTCAATTGAGCTTGATTTCATAGAATTTGACCGAGGATTCAAGAATATATTCAGGCATTACTGATGTGCAGGCTGAAAAGCATTCTAAAGGGCAAATCTGAATAGTTATTGCACACATCTCAAGAGGAATATCACTGTAACTTTCAGCCGTACCAATTCGAGGGTTTCAAGAGGAAGTGTCGCTTTCCTAGGGCACATTTTGGACCAAACAATGTTGTAAAGGGACATTGAATAAATATTGTATGCAATTCACCTATCTAGGCATGAAAACCTGGGGTTAATTGTCGTTTTCTAGAGTTGTGATTATTGCCTGTAGCTGGTCAAACAATATTATCAACAAACACTATACTCTCTATTGCCTGGCAATTCGGGTATGTTTATATTTAATTAATTTAATTCTGGCATGCAAGGAATTGACTGTGAAATTTGTTGTTTTAAAATCAAATATTTAAATTGCAATTCACACTTTATGTCCGACATTATATTTCTATTCCGGAAACATCAAATCAAAAAATAAAGAGAAAAATATTTAGAATTTACATTTCAAGAACAGAGTAGGATATTTCAATGATATCACACCTCAGATTTTTCTTGCCATCCTACGATAAAACGATTTTATTTGACGTGACAGATTTTCAAACGTACACTAGGAAAGAACTTTGCATCTAGTGCTAGCCACCACAAGGTCCAGAGCGAAAAACAGTCTCTAGAAGTCTTGGTATTATGAGGACCCTTTCTAGTGACAGTAAGAGCATCACAGGTGCCATGGTTGAGAAGGACAAATGTAATGTCCCTCCTTATTCTCCTTATGTAAATCCACTGCAAAACCGAAGTTAGTCGAAGATAATATATAATATTCTCACAACTCCTACTTTATTCTGAGTTAGTAAGGGAATTTGGTTCTTAGGAGCTGCCTCTAGGTCGGGCTTCACGGAATTCCTGATTCTCGGCTTGAGGGATATACGATCCACTCTAAGCAACCTGGCTATCGACATGTCTTCCCATAGAGCATTGTCCTAAGCGTCTCTTGGAAATGATAGACGATATCCAAGCCTATGCATATGCATATGCATATGAATAGCTATTAGTATATATATCGCCTACATGAGACTATAACAATCTCAAATTGGCAACGAGATTATACCAATCTCGAATTGCCATCAATCTCATATTGGCAACGGGGTTATATCAACCTCAAATTGCCATAAAAAGTGAATATAAGATTCATATGTCTGAGTTAATAGGAGCATGAATATAAAATTCATTATCATCATTAATAAATATAAAATTCATTAATAGCATCTATATTGATAATGTCAACAAAATCTTATTTCCATATTTATTCGTTATTATAGAAATATGTAAATTTGGAAATGTCAGTAATAAATAATTTTAAATATATCTGTAGCTTAAATTATATATATATATATTCCTTGCTTACCCTGTTTGTTGAGTGTGCAAGAATAATGTTTATTCGTTCGTTGATTGTCTTTTTTCTCCACCTCCCTTCTTTTTCCTTTTCTTATTCTTTTTCTCCCCCCTTATAACTCCTATGCCTTTGTTTATTTATACGGGTGGGGGGGAGGGGGTGGGGGCGGGAATTTTACCCCGTGGGTGAGGGCAGTTACCTCCCTCCCCACGGGTGGTGATAGTGAGTCGCACCCTTACCGCAACCCTTAGAGGCTACGACTTGCAGCCCCCTTAAATGTTAATTAATATGTTTAAACTTTAATGCATAAAATATAATATATATATATTAATATTAATATTAATTAATAATATAATATGTCAACATTAATATTAATATTAACTAATAATATAATATATATTAGTTTTTTAATATACTTATTAATATTATTATTATTAACATATAATATATTAATATATTAATTTTTAGTATTTAATATTTGTGAATATATTAATTATTATTTGAAGTCTATATATATGTAAATTTTGTCGAACATAAATTCTATAAAGAATATTATTTTCAATGATGATATTATTTAGTCAATTGCACTGGTTCAACTTCACATCGGATGATTTAATTCTTATGTACAATAGGTGGGTTCAATCAAGGGTCATCACAACAAAGGATGTACTGTTTCCCCTAGTTTGAATTTTTGTGCGGAGTGCAAATCTGATACCATGATGGACATGATGTCACAGTTGTTGGGGCAGATGAAACTCCAAATGGCTACATAGCACACCTCTCTACACATGTATTATGGTGAGTCTAGAGGGACTCAAGGTAAGGGACAAAATGCTACTTAGACTAAGCATGCTCATTCTATAGGTTCGATTTTGAGACCGTTTGTCATGTCCCCTTTTTCTAGAATAACATTTGATAATAGATAAATATAAAAAGTAATAATAATTAATAAACGAATAAATTTTAATAAATGATAATATCATTTATTATTAAAATTGACTTAATATAATAATATAGTATAATATAATATTATATAAATAATATAATCCAGTTTAATATGATATAAATATAATATAATCTACTATTAATAATAATATTCAATTCTTAATATTAGTATAAATAATGATAAGTCTTAAATTAATCAATTCTCAATTCTTATTAATATCTTAATCAAAATATAAAACAAATATATTATATAATGTATCTAAAATAAAGTACATATATCAAAATGTTAGCGAAGGAATTAATATTAATCCTTCAACTTATGAAAAACGGCGACTCGAGAGTCACGTCTTACCAGGAGGATATACAATCAGCGAACAAGGAAAATAGAGGGGCAGGGATAGATAGATAAAATTTTAATAAGTTGACTTCAATAACTCGGTTCTTTTCTTGTTCAAGCTGATGATGAACCCACCTAACTTCTCAATGTACTCTTCGCTGAATAGGTTATACCAAGAGCTATCAGATATAGTATCCGCAAATTTATCCCTGCTGTCCTTGAAGGCTTCACATCTAAAATAAAGTGATGTTCGGTTTCCACTTTCCTAGAATTGCAAAACATGCAAATTCTCTCTTCCCAAGTCTCCTTTGGCCTCTTCCAACGCCCGGTCTCACAACGGAGTTAATGAGAGTTGGTTCTTAGTTGAGCAATAAGAATTTTAGCTCGCCAAGAAATGTTGGCTCCTTTGTACGCTTTTTGGAGTTGATCACATGCTGGCTTGAACTCATTGATATAATATATTTTCTTCTTTCCAATCCCATTTGTAATGTCCCCGTCATTAAATAAATAAAATAAACTTGTATTTGGGTCTCGGTCGATTTAGCTTATCCCGGACCCATTTTTATGTTAGCGTAGGGATTAGTGTTGCCGCGTCGGCTTTATTTGTTCACCTCTGGGGTCTTCCCGACGGGTATTTATGACCGGCTTTTAGGATGTATTTCTCATGTTGTGATTTGATATTTTGTTTGTATTTGCGAATTCCTGCTGGAGTTCTGCTCTTCGCCATTTCGGAGG
>MU225256.1:15177554-15199150 GCA_018584345.1 Thuja plicata | reverse complement strand
TTCAATAATACTTCATAGACATCATATTCGATCGATGTATTGTTCTGTTGAAAGGAAATCATCATTCAACCCTCCGGAAGATATCTTGGCGCACTTCTCTTCGTTGTCCGGCCTTCTCTGTTAGCCCCACGGCCCCCTGCCTGATACCGTACGGCCCCCTGCCTGATACCGTACGGCCTACCTTCCTGATACCGTAGGCCCCCTGCCTGATACCGTACGGCCCCCTGCCTGATATCGTACAGCCTACCTTCCTGATACCGTACGGCCCCCTGCCTGATACCGTACGGCCTACCTTCCTGATACCGTACAGCCCCTGTTCTGTACCGTACGGCCCCATTCTCTGCATCGTCCGGTCACTAAACTGCACCCCTCCAGTTATTCGGTTCATTCCTGTTCGAAGGTGCAGGACGTAGCTGGGAACATTACACCATTTCCCCAATTTCTCTTGTAAAATTTCTCCATAACGAAGACCTTTATTTCTTTGTTATTTGTGGGGCACATATTGAATTGGATATTCCATTTACTCATCCACTTGATGTTTTGTTGCATCCACGTCTTTTTTCGTTTGCACAATGTATCATTAAAGACAATGTGAGGCCATCTATCTCCTTCTATTTTTTCGATTCTTTTTAGATAGCTTATGAGGCGAACCATAGCAAGTGCCTCGATAGGGGCAGCCCCCATTTCACTTAGCATGATATCATATGGGACGGTGCTTTTGATTTTAAATTTGCTTGTGATCAAATGCTTTTGGATTCCCTTGATTTGCTTCCATTGTTCTATTGAAGTGCTGCTGGCCCATAATTCACACCCATAAAGAACAACCGGCAGCACAAGAAGACCAAACAAGGTGTGAATAGTTTTCCAATCCCAAACCTCCGCTTCACGACACCTGTTTTGAAGAGCATAAAATGCCTTCCATCCACCTAATCCTTTTATTTTTGCAGCCTGCCCAAGTTAGATTTTTGTTGAAATCAATGCCGAGATATTTATAATCCGCAACTTCCTCATGAACGCTGCCACCAAAATAAAACTCATGTTGATGCTGTTTTCTATTATTAGAGAAAACCATAACTTTAGTCTTGCTGATATTGACCTGCATCCCCACCGTTTTGCGAAAAGACTCGAGAGAAAATAAATGTTCTTGCAAACCACAGGCAGATTTGGCAATCAAAATGTGATCATCAGCATAGAGGAGCAGCTTTATTACAAATTCACCTAACTGGACACTTCAAGTTTATTGATATATAAGCCAAACAAAGTAGGAGATAAAGGACATCCTTGTTTGACCCCGATATCACTTCTAAAACATTCTGAAATGCCAGCTGAAATTCTCATTTTGACTTTCACTTCTTCATACATCCTATGAACAGCAGCTCTGAGGTGTCTATGAATCTCCAATTCTTCCATCCTGAGCCAAAGCTTGTAGGAATCATCAAAATAATAAGGAGGAATCATCAACTGATTGTATAAGTTCTGCATTCGGAAGAAGACTTGAATCTGAGAATGTGGGAACCAATTCCGTGGAAGTTTGCAACATTGGTGGACATCTACTATCATGAATATAATTAATAGAGTTTCTGGAGATTATCGGACAACACACAATATTTATGCGAAATACTCACAGACTGTACTTGAAGGATCTGCTAAAGGAAGTCTATGCATATCATGTGTAATCTATGATGTCAATTAAAGTTTGTGGGGAAAATACATTCACATCATATAATTAGAACAAATAGAAAGAGTATTAACAGCAGTTGATTCAGAGAATATTTGATATAAATAATAATATGGCTATATAAAGGAATTTGAATTGTCGAAGGATTATACACACACACACACACACACACACACACACACACACACACTCATCAAACATGAGACTAGAATATGCATTGAAAGGAGGAGTTTCAGATTGCAAGGGAGACAATAAGATAAAACAGTCTCCATCAAAAGACAAATCTATGCTTAAGAGTCTAATAAATATCAGATTAAGGAAGAATTGTTGAGAGTATAATACAGACCTACATAGTTCATAATTAACATGAACTAATGTATGAAGAGTGACCAATGCTCTTGGTCAGCCTACGACATTAACCCAAGAGACTAGAATATGCTCTTGGTCAGCCTACGGAATTCGAATTGTCGAAGGATTATACACACACACACACACAATCAAACATGAGACTAGAATATGCATTGAAAGGAGGAGTTTCAGATTGCAAGGGAGACAATAAGATAAAACTGTCTCCATCAAAAGACAAATCTATGCTTAAGAGTCTAATAAATATCAGATTAAGGAAGAATTGTTTAGAGTATAATACAGACCTACATAGTTCATAAGTAACATGAACTAATGTATGAAGAGTGACCAATGCTCTTGGTCAGCCTACGACATTAACCCAATGATATTGCAGATGTTACATCAAGTGATCTAGGCAACACCTATATCCAAGCTTATCTGGGTGTGGACTGAGTGTTGTCCTCGATTTTGTATTTCCCAAAATTGGGGCAACCCTACGCAACTTTCAATGTTTGGTAGGATTTTTCTCTAAGTTGATCGGCGTTTTGAAAGAATTTGACTTAACTGAATCAGTTATCCCTTGATTCTCGTTTGGTCTTATTTCTTGCAAGCATCTAGTCTTTGTGTCTTTCTTGTTTCTGGTTTTGTTTTTGTCTTGGTTTTCTTTGTCTTCCTGCTCATTTTGAGCTCTCTTAAGAGTCATTTGAGTTAGTCTACCTCAAGACGTAGGTATTTCAGTTTTTGGCCAGTGTGGTTTCTCTGAGAGTCTGCATGTCTTTACAAAGATGATGAAAAGGTGGATCTTTTCTTGTTGATTGCATAAACTGGAAGATCATTTTATATGTAAGATAGTTTTTAAGTCCTATCTCAAAATTTCACACCTTTCCGTGAAGTTTTGCTTGTAAATTTTAATGACGGCGGGTTTTTTAATCATATCCGCATATCGAGTCATCTTAATTTTTAAGTTTGCATATAAAGATTATAAGTGCTTTCTTCATTCAAAACCAGACTTTAAAATTTTATCTTCATATTTAAAACTTTGTATATTATTAAAAGTTTGACGTGTATGCGCATCTTTTAATGTTTTCTTATGAACGCCTCTTCCCATTAAAACGCGTCTAAGAATATATAAAGATATACACTTATTGTTTTCTGATAAAAACTTGCCTTCACTAAATATGATCTATCCTTATACAGTGGAAGGCGTCGTTTTTTGAAGTCATTACATATGATAAACTGCATCTCTTTATGACTTTTAAATGGCCCGTGGTCTTTTTCAAGTAGAAGACGTCGATTTTAGATGGGGAAGCATATATTTTTAACATTCTAAACATGTCTTTTCCCTCCTTAAAAGCCTGCTGTTTGTTTCAATGACTTAAGGCGTTAAATTTGTTGAGAGAAACATGTTTTAATATATGCTAAACATGTTTATAAAGTGCGTTTTGTTCGTTTTAAGTGAATGGCGTCGATTTTCTCTGCTAAAGCATGTTTTTTTGACTTTTGGAACATGATGTTTCTCCCTTCTACAAAGCGCGTGGGCTTTTTAAGTAAAGGCGTCATTTTTGAAGTTAAAAGACATGTCTTTCGAAATATATGTAATTCTTTTAAAACAAAACCGTAGCTATATACGATTGTCTATCATTTTAGCTAGAACCCGTGGTCGTTTTAAGTGAATGGCGTCGAATTTTTAAGAGATAGCATATCGATATGCCTCCATTGAAAAGCGCGATCTATTCTTATATAGTGGAGGGTGTCATTTTTAAAAATGAAATACATATTGCTTAGCATGTTAAAACATATGTATTGAATCTTTTAAAAGACCGTGGCCTTATATAGTGGAAGGCGTCGAATTTTTATGCGTATGCCCGCAGTTTTGATTAAACCATGTTTCTTTCTCTCCAAGTTCGAAGGCGTCGTTTTTATAGCACTTAGCATCTTGATGTGCTAAAGAAAGGTCAAAAACGATGTTGCGTTTTTCTTCATGAAAGCATGACGGGTTTTGTGAAGCATTTCGCATAAACCAGAACTTAAGATTCAACCCACAAAGTTCTGCGTTTTGGGGAGAAAAGGTCCACTTAAGGCATAAGAAAGGGGAAACGGTTTTGTTTGCAGGTTTTCCTCCACAGATCTTTGCGTTTTCTACTCCTTGGTTTTAGCAGTTTTGGTAAGTGATTCAAAACGTTTTCTTTCTCCATAGATTTCGAAATACTTTCATGATCTTAATGAGGAAAAATGGCTATTTCTTAGGGCATATGTCTTTGAAAATTTCCCCTTAGTTGCTGATTTAAAGCAATTTAAGGCTGCATTGAGGACAGATGTTTTTCCCCCCATGAATCATTAAAATGACTTTGATTCTGCATGGAGAAAATGTCAATATGATGAGTTATATATTCTGTGTTTTTCTCTTTAAAGTTGAATTCGAAATCCATCAATTGCTTAGGAGAAAATCAGACTTATGTTCTTCCTTTTTGCAAACAAAGAAGAGGTATATTTTATGTTTCTTTCTTTGCTTGTGTTTTATTTGGTTGTTTTGTTTGTATATATGTCTCTTTTCTTCTTCTTCTCTCATCTTCTCCAAGTTGCATATGAGAATGCCATTTATTCTCATATGCAGTCGGGATGAAAAACCCCGTTCTCAGAGATGTTCTTCCCCAAAATGCATAGCAAGATGAAAGAACCGAAATCCTTCCAAATATGCAATTAGCCTGTAAAAGTGCACTTTCCATGCTTCCATTTGAGGGAAAGTTTATAACTTGCTGCCCACATGCTATCCTTTCGAAAAAGCTCACCTTTTTCATATTCCCATTTGAAAAAGAAGAAAGAATGATTATGTGCTTACCTCATATGCATTTGTCTTTCAAAAGCTCACCTTTCCATTTCATAAAGGCGTCCACTATGTTACAAATGAAGATATTATAATTCATTTACATCTCACAGGGCTTCATGCTTATCTTTTCTTTATCTTTTCAAAGGCTGCCCGCTTTTGAGTATGAGTTTAAAAACGGATCTTTTCTCTCTAAATGATGAGATGCTGATTTTCTGGAATTTCCATGTGACTGTTACTGCAGCTGCTAATTTGGTCATGTCAGAAGGAAGAATTACATCCCCCAAGGACAAAGGAAGAAAGAAGATGGAATATCAATATGATAAATAGCAGAACTCTATCACCCCTTCTCAGATCACGTCCTATGTAGAGGAGATTCGAGACACAGAGATCGGGCACCTTAATATGGAGGAGTTTCTGACAAGGGTGGATACATCCACCAAGGATGAGATGATCAGCATCCGGGAAAGTTATATTCATCATGTTTCCACTTTCCTGATAGCTGCTTTTGAACCTGAGTTTGTAATGGCATGTGCTAAACATTTCGACCCTACTTCTTGAACCATAAAAGATCAAGATGGGAAGGTGGTCATTAGTCTAGATTTAGAAACTATTGACCGAGTGTTTAGAGTTCCTCCAACCCCGGCTATACTGGATATGACGGTGGAGAAAGCTCTCAGAAGTTGGGAAAATGGGAAGACTGCCTGTGTGAAGTACATTAATGAGCATTGGTTAATCACCAAGAGGCCTAATTTGGTGAGGTGGCCGTAGGGAGTTCACAGATCTGATTTTAAAGAGGAGGTTCATGACCTCATAACTCTACTAAGCAGATTAAGAGGTCTCAGGGAGTCTAACTTTTTTGAACCTTGGATGTTCAAGTACCTTTCTTTGATTTTGAAATCAAGGCAGCGAATATTTTGGGGCGATTTCATCAGTAATGCTATTTGTGAGCAGTTGGAGCAAGTACTTAACACAAGTGCTTTTTATATGAATTCATACTTGGTTTACATTGCTTCTGCCTTGGGTTCTTTTTCAGGGCTATCCACCAGGGGAGGTAGGATGCAAATACCGGTATGGGTTTTCTATGATCAGTTACCCTTTCGGGCAAGTCGCATCCATTTCAGAAGGGTTCAAGATGCGTTTTTTGGTCATTACCGATGTCTGTTTGATAAAGAACTCCCAAATAAACGTGTTTCTGATGAAGCATGGAATAAAGTTAGTGAATATGGCTGCCTATTCCTTCAGTTTCCGAATTTCACTTACCTAAGGGTGGGATACTTCAGGGGCGAACCATACACTCTACCAAGGTATCCAACAGATAAGGTAATTCTTATGGAATTGGCTGGACAACTCATAGCTGTACAAGTACATCAGAATTCTTTGCATAGGCCTGGGGTTGGTATTTCTTCACGTAATCGGTTAAGGATTGGTGGATATTTGCTCGATACTGTCCCTAAAGCCAAGAACATGGAGTTTGAACTTCAGGAGATCAAGTTGAAAAAGTTCATAGCTCGGAGTTCATTTGACTGGAGGGGTATGAATGATAAGATCCGGAAACAGTTTAGCCATGAACATTGCTTGGAGGATGTTTGGATTGATCTTCGCACTGAGACAAAAATCATCAAAATGGATTATTGTAGACTCACAGTCAAGCAAATCATAGAACTTCCGTTTGGCTGAAATTCTAGATGGAGTTATAGACGATAATGAGATCTTGGATCCGGAGTATAAAAAGTATCGAGTTAAGAATTTGCCCGTTTCATCACCATGCTGGTCCGTAAAGGAAAATGTATCCGCTTGGGATAGATTTCAAAATATATTGGCAAACACCAATATCTGGCTGAAGAAGAGAGGCATAAGGAGTATTAAGATCAAGCCCGATCGAGATTTTGATCCAGCTGGCCCCATAGGTATGAAGTCTGAAATCCGAGTAAAAGGGAAAGGAGAATCTTCTGTGTCAGAAATCAAGGCTGTCCCAAAACTCGCCATTAGAGGAGGAAAGATTATGGTGAAGGCCCCCACACCAGAAACATCTTCTAGAGCAAAAGGTCCAGAGATGATCAATCTCTCAGACAGTGAGGAAGAACTGCAAACTTCTACTACTCCCAAGATCACTCAAACTCAAACAGTAGAAGAAATTCAGGGTGTGCATAAGTTAGCTCAGGAAACGAACGAACCTCCGGCTTCTCCAGTGGACACAGATGTAGAATCTTTCATAATTCAGTTGCCTCCAGAAGTTATTGTGACAGCTACACCCATTTCTTCTGCCGCTCCAGCGCAAAATGAAGACTTGTCACATGTCTTTGATGATCTTCCTGAGGAATTGCCACGGTTAGATACTCTCATGTCCAACAATGACCTAGTCTTCCAGATGGAGAAAGAAGATAAAGGAGATTTGAAAACATTTGCTGCAGAAGTTCCTCAACGTGAAGAGCCAGTAACCACTTTGGTTACTGTTGATAATTCATCTTCGTCTTTTGTCTTGCCTCTTTGGTTAGGCACTATTACTCAGAAAAGGAAGAAACTGGAAGTGCCTCTGGAGGATTTTGAGATTGCACCAAAGGGTAAAGCTCGGGTTGGAAAGGGTAAGAAAGCTAAAGTGCTTTCAAAAATCATTGTAGATGATCAGAAGGTAAAGTATGCTGAAATAGCGGAGTTGCTTCCAAATGAAGTAACAGAAGAACCTGAGAGCACAGGTTACAAGATCACAAGGGTGGAGCTAGGGAAGCAGTCATTTGCAGGTTGCCAAATGGATGCTCAGGATGCATTTAATAAGTATACTAAAAGAACTGATGAACTTTGGCAAAAGAAACATCTGCTAAAGGAAGAGAATGATCGTCTTCGTGATGCTCTTGAGAAGCTTTCTTCTTCTTAGCAGAGGGATTTGTGTTTAGGAGAAGAACGACATCATGCTAAGCAGTTAGAGAATAAGGGCAAAATGGTGAATACTTGGGGCAACTAGATAGAGGATCAAGGGGTCTTAGTTGTCAGGGATGTATACCGGATACTCAGGAATTGTCAGAAAACAACAGATCGACTGCACGAAGTGATGAAGATTTTTGATCAGTAGTTAAAAACTATAAGCGAAGACTTAGATGTTTGGAAGAGGATGGCAGAAGCTGATCTGGATGTTTTGTGCACTTATGAAATAGTCCCTTCAAAGGAGATGTACTTTGAGTTCCTAGATCAAATGATGAATAAGGAACGAGTTCTGAAGAACCTAATCACAGAAGTGCGTGAGGCTTTGCGAGAATGCGTCAAGCCTAAAGAAATTATTATCAAGTTCTTCAAAAAACTAGCATGTGATCTAATATCAGGGAACGAGGAGTTGATTCCAGAAGAGCAAGTCCTATCAAGATTTGTGCGAATGATTCATCAAGAATTAGAAGCTGATTCTTTCAGCTGTAGTTCTATGGATAAGTTAGCAAACTATAGGATGATGCTGACTCAATTTCAGAAGGATCTGGGTCGGTGTAATGGAGAAATTTCAAAGGCAACAAGTTGTGCACGCAGAACAGTGAACATTGCTCGGCAGACAGTCTCACCAGATCCAGTCATTGTACACAAGTCTCTTTGTCAAATTGAGACGTGTATTAACTTTCTTTGAAAAGTGTTTTAAGACACTTAGTTTTGTAAGAGTGTAGAATATTTGATAGATTGCACGATAATATGAAAAATAGTCTCATGTAATCATGCTGCGAGGACATTAGGTCCCGCAGCATTGAATAAGTCAAAGTTAGTTAGTTATAGATAGGCTTTGAATAGTTCAAAGCTGGTTAGTTAAGGATAAGGATAGAATAAGTCAAAGTGGTTGAGGGTTTCCCCTTTCTTCTCCATTCTCCTCTCTCCTCTTTTCCTATATAAAGGAGGGAGCTTATTGTAATCTTTCATCTTTTGTTTGTGCAAATAAACTAGAGGCAAAACTTTGTGTTTCATTGTAAAAGAGTTAAGCATTTGAATAAAGAAATAGAGATTGACAGACTTTGTGTTGTTGTTTTGAAAATCAATAAATGTATTCTTATGTTGCATTTGTTGATCCTTGTTCAAATTGAATAGTTTCTTTGTTTATATCATCGGAGCATCTTTAATCCAAGTTTTCTGAAGACTTTGTGCTTCAGGAAATCGGCGTTACTATAGAAACTAGTGGCCAATATACTCCAAGGACTGAAGACTTTGAGCTTCAGTATTGGACAATAGATTAGAATACTTATTTGAGGTGAGGACAGGAGACTTTGAGCTCATTGTATCACTTAGTCTTTAGATAAATCAATTGCTGCCTTGTTTGATTGTTCTTAAGTCAATCATCGAGTCACCGATATTACTGTTGCAAGGTGAATTGTATGTGTTACAGTTCAGTTCTACTTGAAGCCACCTGCGGTAAGAAGGGAGCCTCCCCTATTGCTGAGAGGAGAGAGAAATCTCAGGTACTGCTGCCTAAAACACACGTTTTGCAAGTTGTAGTCTTAGTGACCTGCAAAATATTTAGCCAACACTGAGTAATATTTAACAATCAATCTATTAGTGTGTTACCTGGAAAAAATTATAGATGACTACTGCAGCTCTTGTAAAAGACTATAAAAGGGGGTGGGAAAATGACATCATAGAACATCACATACAAAATTAATCAGAGACAGCGTTCAGATTAGATCAATTAGTAGAACTGTAGTTTACATATACACCAAGTGACATCAAGAGTGGCTGCTAAGAATATATGAGATTGCACTCATTTCCAAATAACAATATTATTGACACTCAGTTGAATTATCATATAGAAATCATTCATTATTGTTCAAGTATCATAAGATTCACAGGTTAGGAAGACATTATATACTTCAGATCAGAATTGCTAAGAGGGTTTTAGACACAGTGACTCACACTTGATTTGATATACTAATATATTGATATAATACACTTAATGTTATTACAGATTGATAGATATCTAGTCCAATATAATCTCTAGAAAATGGAACTAGATTTCTTATCAAGAGAAACCTTATGGTTTTAATCATTTGGACACACGGTTAATCATTACAAACCAAAGGTCTGTGCCATCATTTGTTAGCATTGCATTAATAGAAAGGAAGAAGACGTTTGCAATCAGTCGGTTGCTACTCACGAAACTCATTTAGAGTATAAGGTTTATTAGAGAGAAGTATCTTACAATCAAAGTTACACAAAATAGTCCCACACCGTAAAAGATCAAACAGTGGGGACATTACACCCTTATAGCCTACATTTACTCGTAGGGAGACATCACCAATCAAACTAGAGAAAATGCCTAAGCCACAAGGATCATTAGTAGAGGAGATTAGGCTTCACTATGTGGAGTACTTAGTACATGACTCTTCCGCTTGAGATCATGGACATGTTGTCGTTGGAGCAGTTCCTAAATCAAAAGAGGAGATAAAGACAAAATAGAAAAACAGATCACCACAGGGTCAGAAGGATTTGCAGTAGGTTGTGAGAAAGCTTAGGTTGCCACATTTTGATGGCACTGACAAGTGTACTGCAAGACTGTGAGTCCATAAGTTGGACAATTGTTTGTCCTTGAAGCTTATGGCTAAAGAGGGTGCGATTAAGTTTGCTACACTACACCTTGATGGCGTAGCACATGAGTGATGGTATTATGCCCTGGTGACATTGGTTCATCATCTTATTACCACCTATGATGAGTTCACAAACAAACTCATTGAACGTTTTGATAGGAAGGACCCGTATATGTATTTTGGAGAACTTGGAGAGCTTGAGCAATATGGGTCATTGGAGATTTCATTGCTGATTTTCAGAGGCTACCCATGATGGTTCCGAGCATTTCTAAGAGGAGTTTGGTAGTACTCTTTGTAGAGGGGCTCACAGAGCATTTACATGGTTGGCTTAAGGCCTTTGATCCATAGACCTTACAGGAGGTGTTGAAGAAGGCTAGGACAATGGAACTTGTTCCAACGAGCAAGTTATTGTCTAAGCCTTTTTCTAGCGATAAGGACAAGAAACATTTTGACAAAGGGTCAGATCAGCAAAGGAAACATTTCCAAAAAACTGATGACGAGCCACTAAATGACTTGAGATGCAAAAAATTATGTTTCAAGTGCGAGGGATTGTGGTATCCTAGCCATAAGATCTTTTTGAAAGGGAAAGCTAAGAAGATGTAGTACTATTCTACATATGAAACTAATTCTAAAAATGCAGATCAGCAGACAGAAACATGTGATAGCAAAGCAAAAACTGCAAGAGGATTATAAACCCATTGCACATTTCTCTAGAATTTCCTCGGAGAAATTTTGTCAATCACCTGGCAAAACAATTATATTGGCTCGTCATACAAGACGATAAACAATGCCTTCCAAAGGGGAGCAATAGATTAGGTAGATCAATGCTTTGTGAAAGATACTTCCAAACCCAAGAGCAAGAGCTCTTATTCGGTTGAGATATAGACAATTTTGGATAGCCATGGTATAGTGTTCACCGACTTACCTCACATATTACCTCCTGATAGAGGATTTGAGCATATCATAAAGCTTGAGATAGGTTCTAGTCTATCATGGATACTCTATATTGTCATCCAAGAGCTTTCAAGGAGGAAACAGAGTAAACCATTAAGGAAATATTAAAGTTGGGATACATCCTAGTTCTAGTCCCTTTTTCTCATTGGTGGTGTTGGGAAAAAATAAGGATGACACCATGAGAATGTGCATAAACTCTATGCATTGAACAAGAAAACCATTAAGAACACGTATCTGTTGGCAAGTGATCAATTTTGTATGATGTGATCCACTTTTTGGTTGTCATTTATGGCAACACATCTGGCATACTGGTTGATTCATTTGAAGATAAGTTTTGTTGACTTTGAAATCGACTAAGTACAGAAGCAGAAATACAAAGGTATTTTGAGTATCGAAGATTGAGATCGATGAGTTAAGGCAAGCGAGCTTAGAAGAAGATAGTATGGGGTATGTGTGACCTCCACCTAAGATCGATTTTGTTTTGGTGATGTTTACAGTGAGTTAGAGAGATTTAAAGACAGACAGACAACAACAGAACAGTGATACAAAGCAGCTGGATTGAAGCGATGATTCAGGGAGTATGACGTGGACTCCTGGCAATTGGAGTTGTATTATGATTGTTTATAATCTATATTTTGATTATGTAAGAGCATCGACTATGCATTGGATATTTAATTTATTAAATGTATTTTGTATTGAGAGCCGACTATGTAATATTTGTATTTGTGAGCCGACTTGGAAAAGAAGAAAGATATATATGTAAGATCTTTTTGTTGAGCAAAGAAGTGAGTGTGTGAACAGAGTTTTGGATATGATATGCGAATGGCAGAGCAGAGGATGACAAAGATCATTGAAGAACTATGATTGGAACTATCTAAGCATTAGAGATGCTGGTTTTGTTCATTACTGAGAACATTTTGTAACAGAATTATATTGTAAGAGTTGTATGCTTAGTTGGCCCCTAACAGGGTGTTGTATACCTTTAACAAGGTTGTTATTCCTCTAACAAGGATTTGTACTATGTAATATTCAGCTCCTAACAGGGCTAGGTCTCCTAACAGGGACACTATACTTTAGTGCATGCTTGTGGGTACCATCCCCACTGGGGTTTTCCCTTGGCCAGGGTTTCCTCGACAACAAATAATGGTGTTATGAGTATTGTGTTATTTGCTTATGTTCTTTTCATTTCTGCAAGCTTATGGATGATTTATAATTGGTTGAAAAGTTTTAATAAGTGTTGTAATACTGATTCACCCCCCTCTCAGTATTACCTAATCCTAACAATTGGTATCAGAGCTTTTGGCCCTTGGAGAGAAAGTCTAACAGTTTAAGGGAGAGCATAATGGATTTAGATAGTTTGCAAGAAAACTTTGATGCCGCACTTGAAGACTTTGATAAAGCAAAAGCAGAGAATGGAGAATTAAGATTCAACATGCGATGAGCTGAGAAATTTATAAAGAAACTTAAAGACCAGCTTGAACTTTCCAGAAGTCAAAGACAGGATCTTGTGGTTAAGATAAAAGAAGATTCAGACAAACACAATTCAGATCAGTTGAAGCAACTTGAAGAAGAAAATGAAACCTTGAAGCTTGAAAATGAAGACGTGACTAAAGAGATTCAATTACAAAAGGATGCTAAGAAGAAGATTGAAGATGCTTTGAACAGTGCAAATGTTTTGATGGAACAAATGAAGAATGAGGCTAACAACTACAAAAACAAGTATCTAGAACTGGAGAAATACAATCAGATCATAAAAGGTGAACTTGTTGAGGCAAAGAAACACATTGAGAAACTTCACACAAGCAGTGATTTGATCGATGAACAAAGAGACAAACAGAAACCTAAAGGTGATATGACTGGTGTTGGATTCAATGAAGCTGAATGTTCGAAGAAACAAGAAGAGAAATCTGATGCAAAGATTGATGTTGAAAAACTTGAAGAGCCTAGAGAGCAGATCAGACCCTTCAACAATAGATGCTTTGGTTGTAACAAGTTTGGACACATGAAAAGACATTGCAGAGGTAATGCCCCTTTTAAGACCTTTTCTGGTTATTGTTTTAATTGTAATGGATATGGGCACAAGAAAGCAGAATGCAGGAAACCTAATCAATCTGGATATAGACAAGACAATGGAAGAGAACCTACAGTGAAACCTACATGCTACAAGTGTAATAATCTTGGACACATTGCGAAATATTGTAAGCTGCAAGTAAATCAGGAAAGAAGACCTACTATATGTTACAAATGCAATAATCCAAGTCATATAGGGAAATTTTGCAGGTATAATGGAGTAAACAACAGAAGCTCGTACCACCTATTAATACACGGAAGAATGGAAATGATATTGGTAAGAGTGTTGTAGATTTAAAGAATGATTTTGACAATTGTTTTAAGAAAGCAGAGGATAACAGCAGTGATAAGATATGGAAGATCAAACATACAAGTGAGACATTGGTTCAGGGAGAGACAGTAGATGCTACTTGATCTTCGCCTGATGGTAACGAAGTAGAATCGACCTAGTTGGCCAAGCATGGCTTTAGTGAGAGCATTGGATGAAGATATCAAAATATATCCAGTCCCTGATTTTGTGGATTGAGCTCTAGCGAGCTTAGGTATGATTGTGGCCGACATCATGGAGTATATATTTAAGAGCGCAACATTGGACGATGCTTATTGTGTCATCGCGAGATTTATAGCCGACTGGACAGTATTGGGTAAAGTGAACTTTAATGACTTAACATTGTATAAAGCACCATATGATTATCTATTTCCTTACCATTTGACAAGCAATGACCTAAGGAAATTAGAGAGCAGAGAGATTCAGTCTATCCTACAATTGCCGTGCGTGATCGAGTGAAGCGAAAACTCAGAACTCAGCGTGTAAGAGGCATTTACATCATCTAGCTATGGATGCACCTGTTATTTATGATGTAGACCGGCCTAGATACAAATTCAAGAAACATCCCTTCAAATCTTGTGAAGAAGGCCCTGAAGGAGCATTTTATTAGACACCATACGAAGTTTTACACGTAGAAGACATTAGGGCATACATTCATTGTAAGTATGATATACTGGGTATTGATGAAATTTCTACTGAGATGGAGTATATGACTGACAAAGGCATTATGAGAGATCAATTCAAGAATGTTGATCAGTTGAGCATTATGAAAATTCTGGACTTGTATGAATTCGACGAAGAAGAATGGTTTAAAATATTGTTGAGCAGAGTACATGATCAGTTCATTTGGATTGGCGAGCAACCTGTGAAGATTTGTAGTGAATTGATTAATGAGATTACTGGATTGGATAATACTGGAATCATTCCTGTAGCAGAGAAACATGTGAAGAAGCAAGTTGAAACCCTAACACGCAAAATGGGACAGGCGAGCTATGTCAGTAAGCAACATTGTGCAACAGGATGTAAAGTTGATTGCTATGATACTTGGTTACAAATTCTACTATAGTAGTAGACCTAATTAAGTATCTGCAGGAGTTATCATGATGGCATATAGAATGGTGAAAGAAAACACTAAATACAATCTATGCGAAGTGTTAGCACAACAATTTCTGGAGAATGTGAAACTAAAAAAGAAAGACAGATCGAAGACCTTCAGATTTGGTTCATTATTGATGCATAGGTACATACACATTGAGCACAAATTTCCAGGCATGCACCCTAGTGGATGGAGAAAAGGAATACCTACTGGTATACAGATTTCTGACAATTACAAAAGACAAAACAACACATGGGTTGATGGTGAGTTGTTTGGTATGATTAAGATTCTTCAGAGGTAGATGAAGGAAAGATACAATATACCTGAAGACTTAGTTGAGAAGTACAAGGATACAATCTGTTTCATGGTTGAAACTGATTGTGTATGCTTTGAGGCAGTTATACCAAGGAAGAAATGGTGTTATCCTATGGGATATGAGGTAAGTTCTGAGGTATTAACTATGCAAATAAAACATGTCCTTGCATCTGAGATAGATAGATTTTAGGAGAGATGGGGAACTTATGAGAAAAAATCAGCTAAGGTAAGAGATGAACAAACCTCTAGGAAGAGAAAAGTAGACAATATTGTGCATGAATGTGGTATTAAGGCAAGATTCACAGAGGAAGAGTTGAAGGAAGTTAAGAAGAAGTTAGCAGAGCAATCTTCTGGATTGGCAAGTTCTGCTACTGTAGCTTTTACACGTCCTGAAGTAGTGATGGTAGACAGTCCACCTCCTACAGTTATTGATGTAACCTCCCCTCCACCACAGCAAACCTCGCAGGCAAAAAAGATTACTTCTAGAGTGAGCACTAGATCTAGCAGACAGATGTCACCACCTAAAGAACAGAGAACTGTGAGAGGAGAGAAGAAACCTAAAAGTGAGAAACATATATGGAAACCTGACTTGAAGATGATTGAGAAAAGAGCCATCGAGCAAGGGAAGTTAGTTTCTATTAACAAATACTATGACAGGTATGAGGAAACTGATAAACTTTGGATTGAGGATCTTGTAGTTAATCATTTACTTGTTTTCAAAAAGAATCTATTGGAGATAGAGGGCAGTATACCTGAGGATTTATATGGTAGATTGGAGACAAGAAAACAGTTAGCACAAATTGAGGATGAAACTATTAGAAATCATGAAATTGATAATATGTTGCCAGTAGTTTCTATGTAAGAAAGACACAGAATATTTAAAGCACTGAAACCTTTATTGAGAACTAAGACTAGACTAGTGAAGATTATGGCAAGAAAATATGATGAAGTTACAGAAGAGACTCAGAAGGCACTGGATCAGATATTAATGAACATTATTCGTGAGAAGACCCCACTTCCTACGTCTACTATGCCTACACCCTTAGGAATGGGAGAGAGGTCGAAGACAGCTGAGGCAAGGGTTGAGAAGAGCGAAGCTAATATGCAGCCAGACTTCTATGTTTCTGGTGTGCCTATGACTCTCGACACTTCACATGATGAGAAGGATCCATTTGAAGAAAATATTGACAATATAGTGACTGAGGAAGAAGGACAGAAAGAATTGGAACAGAAAGAAGAAACATAAAATATTGAAGTCAAGAATGAAGTTGACACATCTTCTACCTTATTCTTGGCAAGTAAAGACAAAAATATTAATATGGATGTTGATTGCATGGATGAGGATGAGTTGGTAAAACTAGCTTTTATTGCACTTACTAAAGCAAAGGAGAGATTTGACAAAAAAAGCGACAAGAAGACCAAGGTGATGTCTAGAGAAATTGATACTGTGAACAAATTACTCCCAACACCTATTGTTTTCAGAACAAAGATGATGTAGAGAACCTAAATTCGGCACTTGATGCGTTTGATGGGCAGTATGAGAACTTGGTGAAAATTGCAGAAGGAAAGGCAAAAAGGAATTACTCGGAGAAGAAACTACTTGAAGTTTGCCAGTCTATCTCATGGGACTTGGGCATTTTGAGAACCAGTACTGCAAATGCAAAGAGTTGTATTGCACATGGCAGGAAACTATTTAGTTATTGCATGAATCCTATCAGACATATTCAGAATATTGAAGACATTATTGCCAAGGACAGGGCAATCTTGAACAGCATGATGGACAGTTGTGAAACCTTTTCACAATCTGTAACGGAATTGGACAAGGAAGTAACAAGAATTTTGGCCAAACTGAATGTATTGGATATTGAGAAAGGGAGAGTTTTGACAAGGTTTGGTTTGCTAAAGAGTTTAATCACTCCTAAGCTATCAATTATTGAAGCACACTTATCAGACATGGAGAAAACTGCAGAATCATTGGCTACCTCTATGCCAACAGAGTTGAAAGAAGCAGAGACAACTTCATTTGCATTAAATGGACTAATTCATGTTAGTCAACTTTTGCTTAAGTCATGGAGTACAAAAGTGAAGATCTTAGAAGATTCCTTTCAAGATATTCTGAATTGGTAAGCAAGCCCTAATTTTATTACCTTTTTTATGCACCTTAGTCATTGTTGTCAAAGGGGGAGAAGAGAGAAGTAAAAAAAATGAATAAGAGAGAAAAGAAAAATGAATAGAAGAGAAGAGAAAAGATAATGTATAAGGAAAGACAGTTTTGGTTTTGTTGGAACACTTAGTCGTTTTTTTGTTAAGTCTTGCCATCAATGCCAAAGGGAGAGATTGTTGGCAAGTGATCAATTTTATATGATGTGATCCACTTTTTGGTTGTCATTTATGGCAACACTTTTAGCATACCGGTCGATTCATTTGAAGATAAGTTTTGTTAACTCTGAAATCGACTAAGTACAGAAGCAGAAATACAGAAGTATTTTGAGTATCGAAGATTGAGTTCGATGAGTTAAGGCAAGCGAGCTTAGAGGAAGATAGTATGGGGTATGTGTGACCTCCACCTAAGATCGATTTTGTTTTGGTGATGTTTACAGTGAGTTAGAGAGATTTGAAGACAGACAGACAAACAACAGCAGAACAGTGATACAGAGCAGCTGGACTGAAGCGATGATTCAGGGAGTATGATGTGGACTCTTGGCAATCAGAGTTGGATTATGATTGTTGATAATCTATATTTTGATTATGTAAGAGCGCCGACTATGCATTGGATATTTACTTTATTAAATGTATTTTGTATTGAGAGCCAACTATGTAATATTTGTATTTGTGAGCCGACTTGGTAAAGAAGAAAGATATATATGTAAGATCTTTTTGTTGAGCAAAGAAGTGAGTGTGTGAACAGAGTTTTGGATATGATATGCAAATGGCAGAGCAGAGGATGACAGAGATCATTGAAGAACTATGACTGCAACTATCTAAGCATTAGAGATGCTGGTTTTGTTCATTACTGAGAACATTTTGTAACAGAACTATATTGTAAGAGCTGTATACTCAGTTGGCTCCTAACAGGGAGTTGTATACCTTTAACAGGGTTGTTATTCCTCTAACAAGGAATTGTACTATGTAATATTCAGCTCCTAACAGGGCTAGGTCTCCTAACAGGGACACTATACTTTAGTGCATGCTTGTGGGTACCATCCCCACCGGGGTTTTCCCTTGGCCAGGGTTTCCCTGACAACAAATAATGGTGTTATGAGTATTGTGTTATTTGCTTATGTTCTTTTCATTTCTGCAAGCTTATGGATGATTTATAATTGGTTGAAATTTTTTAATAAGTGCTGTAATACTGATTCACCCCCCCTCTTAGTATTACCTAATCCTAACAGTATCCAATACGGAGGACCGATGAGTTGATTGATTGTCTACATGGAGCAGTGTATTTGTTTCTTAAAATTGATTTGATGTCTAAATATCACCAAATCAAGGTAATGGAAGAGGACGTATGCAAAACAACTTTTAATTGCCATTGTTGGCACTTTGAATTCTTGGTTGTTCGTTTCAGACAAACCAATGCCCCAACTAAGTTTTAGTACCTTTAGAGAGCAGTTTTGGATGTCTTTTTAGTGTTCTTTGATGACATCTTGGTGTATAGGAAGACTTGGGAAGAGCACCTTCAACACTTAGATATAGTACTTTATGTGCAAAAGAATCTAAGTATGAGTTTGTGTAATGTCCCCTTTTTGGGACATTACAAGTCAATTAATTTAAGTTGTCAAATTTTATTAAATTAAATGACAACTTAGTTTAATTATTTAATACAGTATTAAAATGACTTTTATGGAGCCTAGAGAAAAATCAATAAAGTCATTTTAGGTTAAAAATGGAAAATAAAGAGACAAAGAAAAGGGATAGGAAAAGACATGCAAAAGGGAAACAAAGAGTCGCAGAGTTGTGCTTTAAAAGAATTTTGAGAAGCTCATTCTGAATATGCTTGATTTGATATTTGTTTTTATTTTCTCTTGGAGAATTTTGGGAAGTTGTGGCTATCAGCAGGTTTGTTGACGGAAGCCCTCGAGCTTGGAGGTAGTGGATGAATACCCATTGTCAGTTGGAGATATCACTCGGGTGTTTCACTTTGTGCTTCAAATTCATATTTTTGGTTATCCAATCTGATTGTAAGTTCCATGGCTAGGATTGGATTTTTTGTTGTTGCTCCACTGAAGATTTAAAGACACTATTCATATCTCATTTCAAGACCTCTATTCCAGTTTCGATGTTTTATGATTTTTTGTACAATGTGTTGGACAAATTGAAAACAATTGCATGCAAATTATTTATTTAAATTTCAATGGTAAAATATGGAAATAATATCCTAAGGGGATATTTCTATGGTATCATAGCAATTTATTCTACCAGCTTGTGAGGTTTTATCAGTAGCAAAAGGACATTTGGACAAAATTTGTTAAGTTTTCGAATTGATTCAAGAATAATAATATTTGCCTCTATTTGACATTTGAGAAAAAGGACAATTATCTTCTGAATATTTTTCTTGAAGTATAATGTTAATGGTGAATTCTCATCTGTTGCGACACTTTCAATACTGGTGGTTAATTCCATAAAGTTGTGGCTTCGATTTTGTGTAGGCTGACATGAGGCCGACTACTTTAAGCTGAGTATTTGCAATCTTTAGTTGTCATCCATATCATAAGGATTGCCTTTTAAATAAGTTGATAAATGAAATAGTGTCGACTTCTTATTAAGTGCGGAGAAGTTTATTATCTGCTATGTGAAATATAGAGGAGCCATATTGAATATATAGTTGTCATGAATGATTGCGGGGACTTCATTTTCAAAGGTTACGACAAATACTTCAGTGATTGTGAATAATCTTGTGGATCAATATTTTGTGGGACCCGACACTTTTCCTGTGTAAGGACATGAGGAATTAAGGATTTAGTGAAAGTTTGAATATTTTCTGAATATTTTTTTTGGCATGCTTCACATATTTTGCTCGATAATCTTTATTGGTATGATTTTAACCATTCCTATGTTGAAGCCTATGTCATTTAATTTTTTCAAAATAATACTTCTTAAAGGGGATGTTCTCTTGGTTATGGTGGGCCCCAATTCATTGTTGCGGAAGTCATAAATATTTTAGTCTTTACAAAAGTTCCTCGGGAAATTGGTTTATTAAGATTAGCTTTGGTTGTAAAAAATGTTATGGGGCTTGGAGTATATATATATTAGATATGCATCTTTTGGAACCTTTATTTCTGAACTTGGCTCTCCTAAGTCTTCTTGATTTAATTTCGTATTCCTATTGATTGATAATATTAATCGAAGCATGTGGAAGCCACTCACTGCTATCGCACAGGATATTGAAAACTTCATATGATCGAGGTTGTTAATCATTTCGTGCATTTGGGTGTAATGACAGCAGGAAGACAAGGAGGGGACGACTTTGGTTCTGGTTATTAATTATTATTTTTAAACCACCGTTACTTCATATAGGAGCCAATGTGTAATGACCCCACTTTAGAACCTTACTTGATTTGTTCTGAAATTCCCAATAAGTGTTTGAGTTGCACTTGGAAATTACAACTTGTAACATTTTCTTTAATTTCTTACTTTAAGGAGGGGATATTCCTTATATTAAAGTAAGCTTATTTAATACTCCTTTTATAATGATTTTCCATTTTTGCATTTACGTCCCTTTGCAAGGTATGCTCTTGCCTTAATTCATCACCTTTCGGTCTTAGTCTAATATTAGTATTTCCTAGGATGCCGGTTCGGGTTCGAGTTTGAAGAACCGGTTCGCCGGTACTGCAAAATTTTGAAAAGAGGTTTTTGGGTTTGGGTTCGTTAGTACAAAAATATGTTATTTTTATATATATATATAAATACACATATTTTTATATTTATGCAACCTAGAAGCATGAGTAAAGATTAGAATGTCATATAGTATCATTAAAACTACAAGTAAACATTTAATGTCAATAAAAACACTTGTAAATTTGTAATCATAGCATCATGAATCATGAATCCATGATCATACCATCATATACTTCAAGTTCAAGTTCAACATCAAAGATTCAAAATATCTAAATTAAATCAGAACATCAGTTCAAGTATCATTGTTTGAAGTTCAACTAATGGATTCAAAATTTATTGATTTTCATTATTCTATTCAGATTCTTCATCTTCTTCTGCTTCTTCTTCATTGGCATTAGTTGGTTCACAAATAGAGCTAAGGCCAATGGGGTAAGCTGCACTAATAATAGTATTTGCTTCAAAATCTTCACATTCTTCAAGTGCAAGCCGAGATGTGGACGCATCCAAGTCCGCAAGCTCTGCATTTATATCCCACCTCTTCGTCTCCCCTTCATTGTATTCTTTAGTCTTGTGAGAGACAAGACGCAAGTTGTAATGCACAA
>MU225256.1:15165552-15176507 GCA_018584345.1 Thuja plicata | reverse complement strand
ACCCAATCTTGTTCCCAATCTTTTTTAGCATAAGATTGATTGAATGGACTGCACAAGGTGTCCAAAAGATGTGTTGATATCTCTCTTCAACCAACAAATCAGCAGCTCTACAATTCTTTGCGTTGTCTGTTATGACTTGGACAACGTTTCTAGGACCCACTTGTTCAATTGCTTCGATGATAATATGAGCGATAAATTGCCCATCTTTTACTTGCCCCTCACAATCCACAGATTTCAAAAACATTGCCCCTTTAGGGGACACCACCAAGACATTGATCAAGGGACGATTTCTAGCATCTTTCCACCCATCTGAAATAATGGATACTCCTGACTCAATCCATGAATGCCTTATGGGCTTCAATTGATAATTAAGCGCCTTGACCTCTTGATCCAACAAGGTGGTTCGTAGTTTCTCATAACCAGGGCCCTCATACCCTCTTGGAGCTTCATTGGCACTTTTCAACATCTGCTTCCAATATGGAGAGCGAACAACACTAAAAGGCAGCCCATTTGCATAGAAGCATCTTGCCACATCCATGTTGGCAAGTTCTTGACTTTGATTTTGAAATGCAGTTTCCAGTGGTCCCTTTCTTTTAAGTGTGTTTGTAGGGGGTGCTTCACTTTCAGTGCCAACTAAGGTAGTAAAAAAGGGGTGATCTTCTATCACAACATCTACAGAGTGGGGTTGCATTCCCTTTGCTTTTTTTTTAACTTTTACCTGGATTGGCTGTAATTTGTCTACGTTATTCTCTCTCTTCTGCTTCCTCATGCTCTGCAATATATTTTAATACTGTTGCATTTGGTATAGGTGCGTTTGTTTTTCCAGGGCATTTCTTGACTCCTTCCACGGAATCCACACAAATGGCCTACCACACGATAATATGAACTATTCCTTACCACATCACAACCCGGACATTTCCAACGGAATCCACCTCCTCCTGAAAAGGCACTTAAAATATCAACATACTTCCACAAAGGAGAATCAGAAGGGGGTTCTATTGTTTGGTCAATATTGCAGTTGCCTACTGAGGAATAGGTAGATGCCGTTGTAGTTCCTTTTCCTATGGCAAAAAATTTGTATACATATTCGATATAATAATAAAATAAGACAATGAAAAATTCTGGAAAATAATGGACAATGAAAGAGAAATGACAATAGAATAAAATGCTTAAACAAAAACAAAAACTTGAAGCAAATGGAACAAGAACTTATCTCTTCCACTCATGCTTGCAAACGTGTAGAAATGAGGCACAATCACTTGAAGAAGGTCAACAAATCAAGCTTTCAACTCCTCCTTGCACAACCAAGCTCTTGCTCAATCACCTATTTCCTCTTGCTCAAGACCAAATAACCTATTTGCACACCACAAATGAGAATTAGAAGTAAAAAAAGCCTTTAGACTCAGCTTTTTAGGGTTGTGGACGCCAAATTTTTATAAATTGCGTCATAAAAAACGTTTTTACTCAAACCGTGCCCGAAATTCGTCCAAAATTTGCATCAAATTTGATTTTTTAAATGAAATTCGCCTGGGTTCGAACCCTGGCAACTCGAGTTCGAATTTGGTCCAAAAAAATCGAACCTTGCCTGGAAAGTCCCGACCCACAGGCAGACCGGACTCGGACCCCGAACTGGTTCGAATTTTTCTGGGTCCAGGGGGGTCCAGGGCCGAACCCGATATCTTAGATTATTTTTGATATGTTTTTGTGTTCCTTTTTGTTATCTATTTTTCCTCCTTTTTCTCCTATATTTTCTCCTTTTTCTCTTGTCATTTGTTTAAAAGAAAAATGGAAAGTAAAACTGCCATGCCTTTCTTGGCTAGTTTCATGCCATTTAAATATTCTTGCAAAGGGTCATGACTTTCCAAGGCTTGTTTTAATATTTAATATTAATATTTGATATTGATTTATTATATTAATATTATGGATATTATTTTGTTAATATTAATATTGATAATTACATTTATTGATATTTTATTTAATAGTACTAATATTAATAACTATATTAATATTATTACATTGATTAATAGATTATATAATAAATATTATTATATTGAGATTATATTATATTATTTTAATTATCAGATTATTATTTTCTATTAGGAATTTATTATTTAATTAATATATTTATTTATAATATATATATTATTATTATATTAATGATATAAATCATAGTATTATAATATTATATTAATAATATATTAAATTCCTCCAAATGGGACACTCCATGTTCGTGTTTGAAATGAAAGATGGTTATGAATGGTGAAGGCACACGGACAACCTTGCCATCTTTGAGAAGACTATGAAGAAACTCCAAAAGAAGGTTATAAAGAACAAGAACGCCACTGATGATCAGATCTATATGCTGGCCCAAATCCAAGCAAAGAAAAGCATTGTCTGGATGGAAGGACCGTTGTGTTGGACTGCCTAGGTGGAGACCCATGATGATATTTTGCACTAGTCTCTTTTTCCCCTCTTTATGCTTTCATTAGTTTTGATATGTAATTAAATTCTGATACTTTGACTCTCTCTGTGTGAGGCTCTGCCTCTTTTTGTACATTTCGATGTAATTTTTGATCTCCTTATAGTTAATACAAAAAATAATATATTATATTATTTTATTTGTTCATTTATTTATAAAATTATCTTTTATTATTATTCTCTTGATTATTTAATTATCATTTAATATATTATATATTAATATATTTATTCATTAAGATATAATATTACATTCTTTTACTATTATATTATAATTTATTCATTCAGTAATATATTTATTTTGTTTATTATTAAATCCCACTCTAGAAAAAGGGGACATGACAGTCCGCCCTTCCCAAAATTGCTTGTCCTCAAGCAATTAAATGACTTATCCTTATGATATGGCTGATGTACCGTTTCAGTCCTGCAACAACAATTTGAAGTTCGAGATTAGAGTCGCAATATATTTATTAATATAAACTTATCATATCTTAAGATCATAATATTCAATTTAAAATACTGAAAATAATTCAGAGAGGAAACTTATCTTGATGTCCTGTGTTGTACTTCTTGCTCCTTGTTCCATGAGTACTCCCGATGAATAATCCTTATGATCCCTGGGAGAGACTTTATCTCTTCCTAGACCTTAAGGATACCCTTTTAGGATGCATCCATAATCCTTGGGAGAGACTTTATCTCTTCTCAGGCTTTTATGGATATCCCTTTAGGTCCTATCCATCCCTTATAATTCTCGGTAGTGACTTTATCTCTTTGCCGGCCTTTATGGATATCCCTTTAGGATGTATCCATCTCTATAATCCTTAGGAGAGACTTTATCTCGTCCTAGGCCTCTATGGATATCCCTTTAGGACTTTCCATCTTTATAATCCTTAGGAGAGACTTAAACCCATCCTAGGCTTCTATGGATATCCGTTTAGGATGTATCCATCTTTATAATCCTTGGGAGAAACTTTATCTCTTCCCAGGCCTCTATGGATATCCCTTTAGGACTATCTATCTTTATAATCCTTAGGAGAGACTTTATCTCGTCTTAGGCCTCTATAGATATCCCTTTAGGATTATCTATCTTTATAAATCTTAGGAGAGACTTTATCTCGTCCTAGTCCTCTATGGATCTCCCTTTAGGATTATCCATCTTTATTATTCATGTTAGAGACTTTATCTCTTTCTAGGCCTCTATGGATATCCCTTTAGGACTATCCATCTTTATAATCCTTGGGAGAGACTTTTATCTCTTCCCATGTCTCTACAGATATCCCTTTAGGATTTATATGTCTCTATAATTCCTGGTAGTGACTTTATCTCTTTCCAGGCGTCTATGGATATCCCTTTAGGATGTATCCATCTCTATAATCCTTGGGAGAGACTTTATCTCTTCCCAGACCTCAATGAATATTCCTTTAGAACATATCCATCTTTATCTTGTATTTCTCCTTTCCAATCAAGCCCAAGAGCACAGAATGAACATCCAATCATTCGGTCCCTTGGTCCCACTTAGGGGTTGGCATACTTGATTGGGGAACTTAGTGCTGCTGTTGCTTGCTTCGTTGTGACCATTAGGATCTACTATAAGTTTGTCCTTAATTCTTCTTCTCATCTGTACTAAAGACTATATAAGTATGATTATATAACTGCATATAAATCTGGTTTATATTCTTCGGATGTAATTGCACAAACGCTTAATGATTGATTTATCATTTATCTGTTTGCATTGTGAATGATTTATGTATAACTTCTTTAACCCTGTAGGATGGCAAGATCAGGCTCTAATACCACTGTAATGACCCCACAGTAGAACCTTACTTGATTTGTTCTAAAATTCCCAATAAGTGTTTGGGTTGCACTTGAAAATTACAACTTGTAACATTTTCTTTAATTTCTTATTTTAAGGAGGGGATATTCCTTATATTAAAGTAAGCTTATTCACTACTCCTTTTATACTGATTTTCCATTTTTGCATTTACGTCCCTTTACTAATATTAATAACTATATTTATATTATTACATTGATTATTAGATTATATAATAAATATTATTATATTGAGATTATATTATATTATTTTAATTTATCAGACTATTATTTTCTATTAAGAATTTATTATTTAATTATTATATTTATTTATAATACATATTATTATTATTATATTAATGATATAAATCATAGTATTATTTTATTTGTTCATTTATTTATAAAATTATCTTTTACTATTATTCTCTTCATTATTTAATTATCATTTAATATATTATATATTAATATATTTATTCATTAAGATATAATATTACATTCTTTTATTATTATAATTTATTTTTATTTATTCATTCAGTAATATATTTATTATTGTTTATTATTAAATGTTACTCTAGAAAAGGGGGACATTACACAATGGACTGATGTCGGGCTTATTTTCAAGTTGCTATCAATCTGTATAGGAGAGTATAACTGGTGTGTGGGCATTGCCGTGTGAAGAGCTCTGTTTCAGAAACCAAACTTGTCTTTTACCGTACATGGGAGCCATTTATGTTCTTACCTTGGTTTATGGTTGTTGTGTTGAATGCATACTTAGCTGCAACTATTTGAAGTGACCTGGGTCTCTTTTATTAGAATGGTGAATATCTTTTGTTTTTATAGCAGTGACAAGAAAGACACAGAAATAAATGGTGACTCCAAACTCCAACAAGATGTCAGGAACTCAATGCTAGCTTGAAACGGTTATGATTGAGAGTTTTATTTAAGGTAATTCACCTCGCACAATTTGGAGGAGAGTTGAGTTTTGTAGACACCAAATCGAGCCTCTCTATTCCTTGTAGCAGGAAGAGTATGTCGGGCACACTGTCATCATTGAAATATTACAGCAAAGTATAAAGGTGCGCCAAAACAGGTGAAGGAAATTATAGTTTGGAAGTGCTGAGAACCGTTTTTGGGATTTTTGAAGAGTTTGTGTCCATGGATTCATGGTGCAAGGTTGTTGTGATTGAACAGAGTCACATTAAGCTATCGTGTGGTTATTGAAACTAAATATAGTTGTGTTTGTTGGGACTGTGATTATTGTGTGAAGTGTTTTGGTTACTGTGAGTTTGAATTATCGTCCAAGCATAGTTGTTGGGCTTCAACATTCAATCATTCTTGGAGTAAGCATTTCGGTGTTGGTTTGAGTTTGGTATCGGTCCAAAACTTGGTCTGGCTGCTATCCATTCTTGTATGCTGCACTTTCAACTGCAAACTGACTTTGTAATTCTGAACACTACATTAATATATTTTTAGATTAGAGCTTGCACTAAAGTGATTATATGCAAATTGTTTGACAAAATTTCTCAACTAGAAAAAAGAGAGAACTTGGGTCAAGCAAACTATTTGACGGAATTCCTCAAAGGGGATAGTTGAAAATGCTGTTGAAACTAAAAGTTATAAAGGTGTTGCTGAAAGTTTGTATTCCGTTGGCCTAATCTCAAGATTTCCTCAATGTGTGAGTGGCTAAGTTTGCGGTTAAATGGTTTGGTCTGAATCTTATTGATGTTTGTAGCCGTTTTCTATTTCATTAGTATTGTATAATGATTGAACCAAGCTACTGCAATCAGATTAGTTCTGAAAATTTCTCGTCACCTTTATCAACATTTCTGTCATTAGAAAACATTAAGGAGACATTGTTCTTTAAGTGTTTGGCAAATATTATTACTGCTATATCATTTCATGCATAACTAGGAAGAGATTTGTTTAACTACAAAAGCAAACATTGTCAGATTATTTGGCGAAATTATCTCATGTAGAGTGCAAAATTTGTACTAGAATGGGGCAGCATCTTACAGTAGAATTCAGTTTGCAAAGAAAACAAAATGAAGATTGACAAATCTGAAAAGTGATCTTTTCTCAAAAGAATTCAATGATATATTTAATGTTGAGCAACCTAGGGACTTGCAGAATGAAAAGGAAATAGGGAATTGGCTCTATGTCATTGGTTTACTGTTACCAATTTAGTTTGTATACTAAATTGCTATGTTGAAATTACTTATACATTGAAATATGTGATTGGGTAACTGCTGTTATGAATTACAGAAGTGATTGAGTGCTGAAAAGTAAAGTACACAATGCAGAAAACATTGATAATTTGATCATTATTACTCAAATCTGGTATACAAGTACAAGACAGTGCAATTTTATCGCATATTATTCAAATGCTGTTTTACAAAGGTGCAATGATAATGTTTAGATTTCAATTGTACAAAATATATACAATGCATTCAGATCGACAAAAGTCGTGGCAACTCCTAATACCCTATCTAAATAAACACATTGTAAATATCAGTAAAATAGGAGAGATAGAGGGAAAGCCTCCATTGCCTGTGGATGTCAACCACCACATTATTTTTTCCCTTTATATATTCAATGTCAAAATCAAAAGCCTCTACTTTACTTACCCACTTCTGTTGTCTATTGTCGTTCATTGAGTTCCCGTTGTTCCAGGAACTGCCGAAGGCTATTATTATCTGTACGCACGGTGAACTTGGCTCCGACGAGGTACTGTCGAAATTTTGTCAAGGCGTGCATGATGGCGAGCATCTCCTTGTCATAGATGGAATACAATTTCTCGGCTCCCGAAAGCTTCTAACTCTCAAAAGCAATCGGGTGACAATCCTACATCAGCACGGCCCCAATACCCTCTCCGAAGGCATCACACTCCAAAATGAAGGGTCGGGTGAAATCTGGAAGTGCCAGCACCGGGCAAGAGCTCATGACTTCTTTGAGCCTTTCAAAAGTTTGTTGTGCCTGTTTGCTCCATTGAAATGATCCTTTCTTTGTTAGGTCTATCAATGGTGCATTGAGCTGTGAGAGTCCCTTCACGAATCGCCTATAATAACTGCACAACCTGAAGAATCTGCACAAGTCTGAGAGAGTCTTTGGCAGCGGCTAATCCAGAATGGCTTGAATCTTTTCCTGATGCACTTGAACCCCTCGCCCACTGACAATGTGCCCGAGGTACAATATCTCTGTCATCGCAAACTCACATTTTGACCTTTTGGCAAACAAGGACTGTGTTCCATAATCTCCAATATTTCATCCAAATGCTTCAAATGTTCCTCCCAAGTCTTATTGTATATGAGTATGTCATCAAAAAATACCAATAGAAACTTATGCAGTTGTTTGCTGAAGATGTGATTCATATAGGACTGGAATGTGGCAGGAGCATTGGTCAATCCAAATGGCATGACCAGGAACTCATAATGCCCATAGTGGCAGCGGAAGGCTGTTTTCTCCACATCTTTTCCTCTCATATGGATCTGATGGTACCCAGATCAGAGATCTATTTTTGAAAAATAGACTGCACCATGCAGCTCATCCAACAACTCATTGATCCTGGGAATAGGGTACCTATTCTTGATGGTTTTTTTATTTAATGCACAGTAGTCCACACACATCCTCAACGTTCCGTCCTTCTTCTTGACCAATACGACGGATGATGCAAAAGGCCTGGAACTGGGCTTGATCCATCCCTTGTCGAGAAGTTCCTGTATTGTTTTTTCAATTTTATCCTTAAACCTTTTAGGATGGCGGTACGGTGTGGTGATGACAGGTTGGGTGCCAGCCTCCATCTTGATAGTGTATTCAAACCCACGGTGCGGTGGTATGCTTGGTGGTATGTCAGCAAAAACTAATTGATGCTTCTCCAACACATTCTGAAGTTCCTCATCCTGATAGAAGGTAGGTTGTCCATATACTGGTTCTGATGAGATAAAACAGTGTGCAACCCAGACCATATCGTCGTGCCTGAGGATGGCCTCCATCTGTCGGGCAGACATTTCCCTTGGTCCTCCATTCGACATTCCCCTCAGAACAACTTTCTTTCCATCTACCTCGAATGAAAATTCCATCCGTTTGAAACTTTGTGTGTATTCATCCAAGGTTTCCATCCACTGGATGCCGAGGACGACTTCCATGTCGTCCAAATCAACTACGAAGAAGTCATCTGTCACCGTGTGGTTACCCATAGAAATGCTAAGCTGTGGGACTAGATGGGTGCAAGACAAAATGCTTCCTCCTGCCACCTTGACGTCGAATCCTTGGTGCGCCTCTGTTTGTAAACCCCTTCGTTTGACTAGTGAGGAATTGATGAAGTTGAAGGTAGCCCCGCTATGTAGCATGACCACAACCCTCTGTCCCTGGAGAGTACCCCATACTCGGAAGATAGTGCATCTAGGTGTTCCAGCTAAGGCAGCAATGGACCCGCCGCTTTTCAACAATGTGGCAATTCTTTCCGCATGGTTTAGGTTAGCCTCTCAGGCGGCTGGCTGTTCGTCTTCTTCAGCTTTTGGTGCATATTCTTCTTCTTCATCATCTGACATTACTTCAATATAGTAGATTTTTCCCTTGCCTAAGCAATGATGTCTAGGTTCCCATGGTTCCCTACAATTGAAGCACAACTTCCTCCTTCTGAGCTCCCGTCAGGTAGCCTCATCCAGTAGAGGTCTCTTAGGTGAAGGTCTGTTGTCCTTTTCTTTGGGAATAAGGGGTGGTTTGGACTGTGCATAACTCTTGGAGGAAGAGGAAGATGTTGACATGTCGCGTGCCTTCTTGATTGCCTCTGTTAGTGTGATGGGATTGAACCCCTTCACCCATCCTCTCAAAGGTTCTGCCAACCCATCCATGAATAGCATGACCAATCGTCTCTCCGAAATATCAGTTACTAGGACTGATAATCTTTGAAATTCTGTAATTAAATTGTCCACTGTACCTGTGTGTTTCAACTGAGCCAAATCTTTGAAATTAAGCTCTGGATCTCTTCCATCAAAACGATCCATTAATCTCTCAGTGAAATTAGCATAGGAGGTTATCTGATCATGGCCCAGAGTGACCATGCCATGATGCAACCTTTCGTGAGCTAACCCTTCCAGATGTAGGACCGCGAATTTTATGGCTTCGTCCTCCAGCATAGGGCTGAGCTGGAAATAGGTGTCGGCCTTCTGCACCCAGGCCCTAGCTGTGGTGGAACCAGAACCATCAAAGGTTGATAAATTAACTTTACCGATCTTTCTCCTAAGGTTGTCGTTATAGTAGCCACCCCGATTGTTGCAGCCTAAATATCTCATTCTCAGATCTACATAATCCTTGTAGGTTATATCCCCTTCCCGATTTGCATTCTTCCAGTCCTCCCGAAGTTGATCTTGCATATCTTGGAATGTAGGTGGTTCTCTGTGTTGTGTTTCCGTTCGAGGGGGGAAGGTGGGCATCGACAGTCGAGAGCATGTTGGTTCAGGGTTTGCCCTACTTGCAACAGAATTGTCACTTTGCATATTTTGCTCTGTGGATGCTTTGCCTTCAGCTTATTTTCGTAATGTCTCCTCTATGAATCACTGAGTGTCATTGATCTGCATTTGGTTTCTGGTGAGCTCTCTTAGCAATGCCATGACTTGAGTGGCAGGATCCTGTTGATCTCCCATTCTATCAACCGAATGATATCTGTTTCTTCTCCTGGTATATACTTGCATTCAAACCCACAAGCTGGCAAAATCACCAGCTCTGATACCACTGTAATGTTCCTGACCCCTAGCAGACTGGCTGATCTGACCTTAGCTTTTGGCGTATTGAAGGTGCAGGCCGTACGGAGCAGATGGACTGCACAGACAGGTCGTACGATGGAGGTGGGCAGGTCGTACGGTGGATGGAAAACAGGCCGTACAGTGGGAGGAGGCTAGCTGTACGGTGAGGAGAGCAGGCCATACAGGGATGGATTTGACTGTACGTGGGGAGAGGGCTGGCCGTACGGTAGCATGTTGACCGTACGGTGCTAGTGGGTTGGCCGTACGGTGGAGTGTTGGCCGTACGTTCTGGGATGTTTGGAGGGAATGCCTGCGGGGTATGAAATGCGCCTTCTTGATTGCAATGCAATTACTTAGCAATTCATCAGATGTGTGCACAAACAATGAAGTACCGAATATGAAACAATTGCCAGGAGATTATATTATGAATAATGAAGTACTTCGGATTTGCCAGATCCGATACAACCAGAACAAAGTAGGGTAGGGCGAGGGTTGAATCCCACCGAAACTGCAACAGGCCAAATAGGGAAGGTCTTTCACTTCCAAAGTGGCGCACACCAGAACTCAAACTGGAATTCGCAATAATAATAAAATATCAAAACTCAACATAAGAAATATATCCTACATGCCGGTCATAAATACTCGTCGGACAAACTCCGGAGGTGTACAAATAAAGCCGACACTGCACACTAATACCTATGCTAAAATAAAAGATGGGTCCGGGATAAGCTAAATCGCCTGGAACCCAAATATAAGTTTTATTTATTTATTTAATAACGAGGACATTATAGGAAGATATTAGTTTCCCAGCATGGTATCGAGCATTAGCTCATAGGGGTGATGTACTCAAACAAGTGGGTTCCAATTGCTTGGCTACAAAGGATGTTGTTTTGGAGGTCAAAAATGATATACTTGATTATGTGAAAACTA
>MU225256.1:15103720-15143743 GCA_018584345.1 Thuja plicata | reverse complement strand
TTCCCCCCCCCCCCCCCCCCCCTTCAATTATTCTAACAATTGGTATCAGAGCATACAATGCTTAGAAGAAAGTTTTGAAGGACTTAAGCTAAAGATCACAAGATGTATAAGAGAGGCACACCTAAGCTGAACAAGGATAACTTCCCGACATGGAAAAGCAGAATGAGACTATACCTATCAGGAATTGGAGACAACATTGCAGATTATCTGGATAATGAATTCATTCTACCTACTGGACCTTTGACTGTTAATCAGATGAAAGAGAAACATGAACATAACCTTATCATGGTGGAGATTGCTTCTTCACTTACTGATGCAGAATTTGAGGACATCAAGACATGTACAACTGCCAACCAGATGTGGGACCAGCTTACAATAGTTTATGGAGGAGATGTTAATGTACTGAGAGCCAAAGCTGAAAGTCTTCGAGGAAAATTTGATGACATGAGAATGAAGAAAGGAGAGAACATAACAGTACAGTACCCGACTTAAAGAAGTTGTGAATGTTATTCGAGGATCTGGTGGAACCATTGATGAAGACACAATTTTGAGTAAGATTCTTAGAACTCTATTGCTTATTTATTCTATAAGAGTCTCTGCAATACATGAAATGAGAGCTGCACCTGGAAATAACATTACTGTTGATAGTCTTGTTGGAAGATTGATTTCTTTTGAGCTGAATAACTTTGACAATAGTATTGTACGATCTATGGAATCTGCATTTATGTCTACTTTGAAAATTGGTAAATCACGTAGCAAACACATAATCAGAAATAACAGTGACAGTGATAGTGATGGCAAGGAACTTGATGAACTTGAAGCTTTAATGGTTAGAAGATTGCATAGAGGTAAAGGAAGATATAAAGGTAAACTACCTTTGATATGTTTTAATTGTAAAGAGATTGGCCATTTTGCTGCAAGATGCCCTAATAGAAAGAATGATGATAAAAATGATAAATTTAATGACAGAAAGGATGACCAAGACTACAAAAGCAACCGACAGTATGACAGAAGAGATAACCGAGATTACAAAGATAAAGGCAAGAAGGCTTGTTGCATTGCTGAAGATAAAGACAATGACAGTGGATCTGACAGTGATGAAGATATTGAGACAGTGTTTGTAGCTTTAAAGGATGATTCAGATGAAGATGAAAGGTATGTAGAAATAGTAGTTATCTCTAAGGTTAGTAAGCATGACATTTGGGTTATTGATAGTGGTTGTACACATCACATGACTGGTGATAAAGGAAAATTTGAATTTCTTGAACATTATGATGGTGGATCTGTAAGAATGGGAAATGATACACCCTGTCAAGAGAAAGGAAAAGATACTATTATGCTGAACAATCAAATCAAATGTGAGAATGCTTATTGGGTAAAAGGACTTAACTACAATCTGTTGAGTGTTTCACAATTGAATAACACAGGTCACCGAGTTGCATTTGAGAATAGAAAAGCAAGAATCTATGATGGAAAAGGAAAGCTGATTGGCACTGGTGAACAATCTAAAGGTAACCTATTCTATCTTGACACGGCTGAAACTACTTGCTTATTGGCAAAGAATGAAGATATATGGTTATGGCATAAAAGACTTTATCATGTGAATTTTGACATGGTTAAGATTAGTAAGAAAATAAAAGTTAGAGGCTTACCGAGCTTATCTAAACCAGACCATGTAATGTGCAAAAATTGTCAAATGGGAAAGATGTCAAAATCTAGTTTCAAGAGCAAGAATTTTTCATCTAATGATATTTTGGAGTTAGTTCATACAGACCTATGTGGACCAATGAGAACACAGAGCTATTATGGGGACAAATATTTTATTTTATTTGTTGATGACTACTCTAGGATGATGACTGTCATGTTCGTAAAAGAAAAATCGAAAGCATTTAAGATGTTTAAATGGTATAAAGCTAAAGTGGAAAAAGAAACTGGTAGAGATCTGAAGCGTTTGAGATCTGATAGAGGAGGTGAATTTATTTCTGATGAGTTCACTAACTCTTATAATGAGTATGGAATCAAAAGACAGGCTTCTGCACCGAGGATAGCACAACAAAATGGAATTGTTGAAAGAAGGAACAAATCAATTGTTGATTGTGCCAGAACATTGATGATTGAAAAGAATGTTGCACAAACATACTGGAGAGAAGCAGTCAGCATAGCTGTTTACACACTGAACCGAGTACAACTGATGAAAGATTCAAACAAAACACCTTATGAGCTATGGTATGGTTATACACCTAATGTGAGCTATTTTAGAATATTTGGTAGTAGGTGTTATATTATAAAAGATGATCGAAATTGTAAATTTGGTTCAAAAAGTGGTGAAGGAATATTTCTTGATGTTCTACTAAGAGTAAAGCTTACAAATGTTTGAACAAGACATCTAACAAAATCATTGAAAGTGCAAATGTGAAAGTTGATGAATTTGCTGAGCAAAATGATGAGACAGCATGAAAGAACTGGAAGATTATAGTAGATTTGTCTACACTGAAGAACCTGATACTATACCGACGCACATGCCTAGCATTACCGTGCAATAGGGTAATGTCTTTGGGCAACAGGTAACATAGACCGAGAATCAGGAAAATGCCGAAACTGAAGATCATGAACCATAACACAATGAACCTACAAGAGAAGATAATGAAGAACAAAGAGTTGAACCTGTACTTGCTAAATATGTGAGAAGACATCATCCATAAGATCAGATTATTGGAGATAAAAGAGCAAGCATAATGACAAGAAGTAATTTGAGAGATAATACTTGTTTAATTTGTGAATTTGAGCCTAAGAATGTTAAAGATGCATTAGAAAATGAAGAATGGATTAATGCTATGAATGAGGAAATTGAGCAGATACAGAAAAATAAGACATGGACATTAGTACCGAGATCGAGTGATAAAAATGTCATTGGCACCAAATGCATATTCTGAAACAAACTAAATGAGAATGGGGATGTAACCCGAAATAAAACAAGATTAGTTTGCAAAGGGTATGCACAAGGAGTTGACTATGGAGAAACGTTTGCACCCATTGCTAGACTTGAAGGAGTAAGAATACTACTTGCATACGCTACATATAAAGGATTCGAGGTATATCAGATAGATGTGAAGTCTGCATTTTTTAATGGAATACTGGAAGAAGAGGTATACATTGAACAACCTGAAGGATTTGTTGATCCTGATCAAATAAACATGGTATGCAAGTTACACAAAGCTTTATATGGACTGAAACAAGCAGCGAGACCATGGTATGAAAGATTGCATTCTTATCTTATAAGTATTGGATTTATTAGAACAAGTGACAACAACAATTTGTATTTAAAAGGAGGGAATGATGATAAGACACTTATTGCTGAAATATTTATTGATGATATTATATTTGGAGATAATGATAACTTATGCACTTCATTTGCTAATGAACTTAGGAAAGAATTTGAAATGTCGATGTTTGGTGAGATCAATTTTTTTTTTGGATTGCAAATTTTACAACAGATTGCAGGTATCTATATTACTCAATCAAAATACATCAAGGAAGTACTAAAGACATTCAAAATGGAAGAATCAAAACCAGTCGGAACACCTATGTGGACAGGATGCAACTTGACAAAAGAAGACAAGATACCAGAGGTAAATCAGACTTTGTATAGATCTATGATTGGTAAATTGATGTATGTTGTACACACAAGACCTGACATAGCACACGTAGTTGGAATAGTTGCAATATTTTTTGCTAATCCCAGAGAATCACATATGACTGTTGTAAAAAGAATTTTTAAATATTTGAAGCATACTGAGGATTATGGACTTTGGTACACAACAGAAGGAAAGATGGAATTGAAAGTCTATAATGATGCTGATTGGGTTGGGAACATTGTTGATAGAAAGAGAACTACTGGTGGAGCATTCTTTATTGGAGAAAGATTAGTTACTTGGATAAGCAAGAAGCAAGGATGCATATCTCAGTCAACTGGAGAAGCAGAGTATGTTGCTGCTGCTGCAAATTGTTTTAGCATAGCATGGATCAAACAACTATTGAAAGGAATGAATGAAGAGATCACTGACCCAGTGATAATTTACTGTTACAATACAAGTGCTATAAATATTTCAAAGAATCCTGTGATGCATGCAAAGACAAAGCACATATCTATAAAATATCACTACTTGAGGGAACAAGTACAAGATAAACAAGTAATACTGGAATATGTACAATCAAAATAACAACTTGCAGACATATTCACAAAACTCTTACTGAAGGACACATTTCAGTACTTGAGAGGTAGACTAGGGTTCGTCCCTTGTCTATTGTTATCTAAGTTGAGTAAGAGGTTGCATCAACCTACATGAAATCCGAATATCAGATATGTTGATGCAGAGCTGAACTGAACTGACATAGACATATCAGTACACTGCAAGGTACCTACTGCGTCGAAAATCAAAGATATTTTATTTGGCTATTGAAGAGTAGCATATTTCTTTTTGGCATTGTTGTCAAAGGGAGAGAGATTTTGATGAAATATAGAAAGAGAGAGATGATAAATGAAATATCTATCCACTAAAGGGAGAAAAGAGAAAGGGAGAAACATAACTAATCTACAGAGAGATTCAAGAGCTAAAAAGTCAAAATTGCAGGGAGAGTCTGCATGGTGAGATTTTTATGTTGACATGTTTTATATATTCAACCTAGGGAGAGCTACAAAATTGTTGCAATTGTAGAACAAAAATTAGGTATTTGTTGTATGGCATATTTTATATTGCATATTGTTATCATTTTAGTTTGCACACTAAATTGGTAAATTGATAGTGTTTTACATTGAATTATGGATTTGATAGTTGCTGTCCTTAAGTTACAAAATTGCTAAATTCAGAAGATAAAGTACACATGCAGTATGACAACTACAAACATCAAAAGGTTGCATAAAGGTACACCTATTCAACACTACTATTCAGCTAATGAAGATAAAATACATTGCTTTTGCATTCATGTTAACACTGATATTGTTCTCTAAGCATTGATCAGATTTTAACTTTCAATTTCATAATTGATCATTACATTAAACAATCAAATTGAATGTAAAAAAAACAAGTATTCCTTCATAGGTTACATCTTTCATATTGTGAACTTAGAAAAGATATACAATTCTGAAAGTAAGAAAGGAGCATAAGAAGGTTTAGGAGTCCATGCATTGCCTTTAAGAGGTCTTCTGCATGTTGGAGCTGAGTAACTGCATCATCTGAATCTTCATGTCTTCTGCCTTGTCTCTGTTTGTCATTCATCCTAAGTCTTCTTCTGGTTTTGTCCTGCATCATGGAGAGAGAAAATAGTTAGATCCAAATTGGATCTAAGCAATACATAGATACCTAAAACAACATGCCACCATCAAATCTTCAGAGCTGTACATTTATGTAAACATCAATGCAATAGCAAAGTATGCATCTGCAATAACTAAATAAAGTATCAAAGGGACATAATTCTATGAAACCTTTTACTGCATAGAGTTGTTATCCTGCATTATTCAGGAGTCGCTATTTAGGAAACCAGAAAATCTGAATCAAAGGGACTTAGTTCTTACAGCTGAGAACCTTTTTCAGAGCATCCACATATTAGGTTAGTAAACCCAACCAGCAAACCAACATTCATACATAAATGTCATTTCGCATGGCATTTACATACAAACATTGATTGACTGATTGTATCCACTAACCTAACATGTGGACTTGGTGGTGTGTGCAAGCAAGAGAAACAAAAGTATGAAAATGCATAAAGAAACACAATGCAAGAGTTCACAAGTAGCAGATGATAAAAGGAAAATACAATGGGAGTCACGAGCCCATGCTCGAACCTCACTGGATAAAAGATGCAAGAGTACTAAGAGTTCATGAGTTCAATAAGAAAAGATGATACAATTCATACAATGATGCTGCTAAAAGGTGCATATGAAATAAAATGATGCAATAAAGATGAGTGTTCCTGATTGAAATAGTGTTACAGCTAACATGAAATCATGGGAAAATCATTTCAGCATGCAAATATGGAGTTGGCTGAGGATAAAGTAAAAATCCAGAATGATTTTCGAAGAAAATAAACATCCAGATGCAGTTTAAGCTTAAAAAATTAGTTACAACAGCATGAAGAGTGAATAAAGAAAAGGCGTGACATATCTTTGAGTTACAAGTCGTGGTGAAAATGGAGAGCCCGAGTTCGAAGTGTTGGAGCCCGAGTTCAAGCAAAGTGCATGCACAGTGCCATCTTCAATGCATTTTCAAACTGAAGTTGCAGCTTGAGTTTAACTTAAGAAGGATAGATAGCAACGCCATATTTTATGGCATGGGAGTCAAAGTGCAAATGGAGGCCGAACTACAGTAAAGAGCCCACGTTACAAACAATAGAGAGGCCGAGTTCATATGAAGAAGACTACAAGTGCGGACCAAGTTCACTTCATGAAGAGAGGCCGAGTTCATATAAAGACAACGCCATTTTATGGCATGAAGACCCAAAGTAACAAGCCGCAGTGAAGAAAGCTGGAACCCGAGTTCTCAACAACATGCATATCGGCAAACATAATGCCAAAGAAAAATAAATCAAATAGAAGCCGAGTTCATGTGCAGAAGACTCCCAAGTTCCAAGTCGAGATGTATGACAGAGAGAGCCCGAGCTCTTCATTATTTTTTACTTCCAGTTACAGTATGAGTTTTTTACTCAAAAGAATGAAGACACATTCAAAAATAACAACCAATTCCAGTCCCTAAATCACAGAGAGGAGTCTCGAAATGATAAACAAGTTTCATATCATAACAAAAAAAAATAAAAATGGAGTCCGAGTTCAGATAAGCATGGCGGAAGAAACCCTAACTTTCTTCTCCCAAAGCTACAGAATGCAAATGAAGTGCGAAAAATGCCTATGTTGAAGTGTGATAAACTTTGGAGTCCACGATACAGAGAGTTAAAGCTCTGTCCAACTACAGTGCACGACAACTCCACTTCAATAGCCACGACAGCTTCACCACATGCTATGACAGTGATAGATATTTTGAAATGGGTCATGTTGACCATAGGGATAAGATGTTGGTTTTGATGGGCTATTAAACATGATTTTGAGTTAGGGTTTTAGGTTGGATTTACATCTTAGGTAATTTTTGGGATATATTTTAGATGTTTTAATATATTTTTTTGATATATATTAAGATATATTTTAAAATATGTAATTCTTCAAAATATCAACATTAGGAGATAGAAGTTTAGGGCTAGATTTTTGGCATCACTTATGCCTTAAATTCAGGGATTTAACTATTTTGGAGGGGCTTTTTGGAGGCTACATTGTGGGCATCATTTGGGCCTAAAATTCAGGGTTATCTAGTTGATTGTTAGGACTTTTAGGGGAGAATTTCATTTTCGGAATTAGCCTTGGAGGCTATATATTTGAACTTCATATTCATTTGTAGGGGTTCAGAATTTGCGGAATAAGAGGTATTAGTGAACATATTGTTCCTTTGCATCTTTTCCTTGTATTTTGTAACCACTTTTGCAGATTCTAAAGATAATAAAGTTGTCCCTATTTTTCATATATCTTTTCTGAGTTTTGCTATCAATCCTTCCAAGTTTTTTGCATTTAAGTGTATTGTGTCTTTCAAGCATAGATTAGTGAATTGTTCCAAATTCCTATTCTAAGTTATAAAGAATAAACCTTTTGCAGAAATTACCTGTCTATTGGCTGAATTATTACCATTAGTGGCACAAACCCTAATAGTGAATTCTAGGTCATCCTAGGTGTTGTGAAGTGAATGTTATTGCAGAGTTTTGTAATGTATATCCTATAAGTACAGATTTATATTTCTGACAGATTCTCAATCCATTTTGGTGTATCACCTTCTTAATTAGTATTCATTTTTAGTTATCCTTCTCCCTTTTCCCAAAACCAAGAAAATCAGTATTAGGTGATATTCCAAATCAAAGAGGAACCGGCCTAGAATCTGGAGACTCGTTCTATCTTTCACCAAGGAGAACGTTTCCATGTTTCAACAGGATAGCTAGATTCCAAATCAAGCTATAGGCGCAATCCTGATTGACAACACATATTTCATATTATGTTGCCATCAATGCCAAAGGGAGAGATTGATGAACTACAACTAATTGTATGTTTGAAGTCATTTGTTGATATTCAACCGAGTTGCATAAGTGATGATAAACATTATCAGTTAATCTATTATCATTGATGTCAACTTATTTGAGTATTATTATGGTGGAAAACATTTGTTATGAATTGAAGATTTGGAACAAACAAAGTTTACGTGGTCGGTAAATGAAGAGTTCTGTATACACTGAAAGACAGTGATAACCGAGTAAAACACAGTGTACACTGAGCACAGTGATACCCGAGCAAGGGATTGCTGACACAACCATTGATCGAGCAATTTAATCAAACCGAGGCCGACTAGAATGATGAGCTGGCAATTGATGATTTCGAGTTAAAAGATAAACTTTGTTATTTTGATCAAACGGCTAGAAAATTCAATAAAGATTGGATGGCAAAGATTGAAACGTATTTTTAACGCAACTGCCGAGGATGGATCGAGCAGGAAAATCAACAATGGAAATTAAGTGGCAAAATCTGAAGGATGGAAATTAAATGAGCTATGATGTCTATATAAGAGACAAGAGATTCATTATGAAATACACTTCACACCTGATGCACATGCGAATTTGATGAATGACTGATCAAACTAGTTAAAGACAGAACCAAGCGTTTTCTGCAGACATCACCGAGCAAACAGAGGAAAGAGCATTATCGAGCAGAACAAGTATGAAGTCTGAGAAGAACTGAAGTGAACAAATTGATCAGAGGTATTATGTACTTAGCATAGATCTGAAAATCTGCAAAACAGAGTTGTATTTGAATCAGATCATTACTGTATCAGTTTAACCATTGTTACAGATAAATCTCTTAACCGAGTAGGACAGTGAAAGTCTTTATTATGACATTCAAAGAATGTTGAGTGTTTTCTTGTTGACCCCATAGTAAATGCATGGTCAAGAGAGAACTGTTAGTTTTAAATCCTCTAACCAGATCACATTTAACAGTGTGCGTTGTAACCTTTAACAAGGTTGGCTCTTCACCGAGCTCACTTCTGAAGAGTGAAAATATTTTGGGTTACCAGTCCCAGGTGGTTTTTCCCTTAGCAGGGTTTCCACGTTAAAAATCTGTGTCAATGTGCATGAATGTTGTGGATTGTTATTTTACTTTACACTTTACTTTATTGACCTAGATCGGTAATCACAGTATTAATTTACTAACACCCGGTAAACACTATTGACTAAAGTTTGAGATTACAGAATACATTTTCACCGAGTTGAATTATATGTTTGAATTTGTTTTGTTATACATCTGGAGGAATTTGGGACTGTAGGATAATTTGTGAGGAAACTTATTCTAACTGATTCACCCCCCCTCTCAGTTATTCTAACACCTACCACTTTTCCTCTGCAAAAGCCTTAGTTTTAGGTAGTATTAGGTGAGGTGCCATCAAGAACCAGCTTACTCTGGAGGTCAACTTCCAATATCTGAGCCCACAATCAGGGAAGCTTTTCCATTTTCACTAATAGGCCGAGTTTACTCAGCAGGGGTGCTCTATTTTGGTGATAATAGAAGCTCCACTGTCAATATATTTAAGTCCCAAATCATAAAGGGGGGCTTTTAAAATGCTAATACATGTATTAAAATCAAAGTTGTAAATACATGCAAAAGGGTTTTAATAGACTGTCATTATTCTTGATGGCCTTTTAAACATGATTGCACATATTATAAACACTTTGATTTCTATTACATATCTTTTTAATCAAACATATGCAAATGCATTTGAAAAATGCATCTTAAGTGATTCTAAGAGCAAGGTGGTGATTTTAAATCACTTTACATATGTTTTGAGTTTAAAAACATTTTAAGTGTTTCTAAAAAGACGTCATTACTACCTTTTAAACCTATATGAGTATAAGTGGCGTTTTTTATCCCAATTGCACATGCATTGGGTTATAAAAAATGCATCATTAAAAGCCTTTATACTTGAAGCTCTTGGGTGGCGATTTTGGGAACATTTGCATATGTTTTAAAAGTTCCAAACATATGCAAATGCTTTATTAAAACGGATTATAAGCTTTCATTTGCTTGTATTTTGCATTAAGTCATGTAAATGAGTCAAAAATGTCCGTTATGCATTCAAAGTTACATGTAAATGACAATGAAAAGCTCGTCTTTTATTGTAGCTTCTCAAGCACATTCATTTTTACATGGAAATGCATTTCTAAAACCCGTATAGGGCTTCCTAGAGGAAAACAACAGCTTGTAATGCATGTATTTGGGTCTTCAAAGCACGTCACTTAGCTGAGTATGCAAAAACGCCTCCATTTTTGCTTGCATTTTATAGTAAAAAGCTCATTTTTAGGAAAAAAAAACAGCAAAAAACGTGATTACTAAGGCATGTTTTGGGCATTCTAAAGCTCGTTTTTGTTCTCCAACAACAAATATATGATTGATAGTGCATGTAAAAGATAATATGAACCCCATTTTTAATGTCTGTTATGCATTCAAAGTTACATGTAAATGACAATGAAAAGCTCGTCTTTTACTATAGCTTCTCAAGCACATTCATTTTTACATGGAAATGCATTTCTAAAACCCGTATAGGGCATCCTAGAGGAAAACAACGGCTTGTTATACATGTATTTGGGTCTCCAAAGCATGTCACTTGTCTGGGTATGCAAAAACGCCTCCATTTTTGCTTGCATTTGATAGTAAAAAGCCCGTTTTTAGAGAAAAACATCAAAAAACGTGATTACTAAGGCATGTTTTGGGCATTCTAAAGCCCGTTTTTGTTCTCCAATAGCAAAAAGATGATTGATATTGCATGTAAAAGACAATATGAACCCGTTTTTAAGCTTCAGTAGTAAAAACGACTCATCTATGACATGTATTGTGGGTTTTAAAACCCGTTTTTAAGCTTCTCCATCAAAAACGCCTCAATTTCTACATGGTTTTGGAGTTATAAATCACGTTTTGGAGCATTTTTTCATGAAAAACGTCATATAAAGCATTGATTGCAAGTGTCTAAGCATGTAAATGCAAGGAAAATCTCGCCCTTATGCAAACACTTCATTTGCAAGTTTGCATCTTTCTTTCTGGTTGCTATTCCTTTGCATTTTTCCTCTCATTCATGGCCATTTTTCAAAAGATCCAAAGATGACTGAGTTTTGCATTCATTCTTGTGAAGATTTGGTCAAGCTTGGTTGCCTATATAGTTGAAATTTGGAGATCTTTACCCAAATTCGAACCAGCAAAGATTTGGAGTTTTTCTTCAAGGTACAAGCATCTTTTCCTTAACATTTTGATTCCAAGCGGTGCAAATTATTCATGTTTCACAGTCTTGTTACATGCTACATGGTTGGAGATTCAAAGGAGAATTTTTGGCTTCAAACAATGCAATTTATTCTCAAGAAGAGATGCAAGTTCTTCCCTTCATGAGAAAGCTCCAAACACTCATTTTTCTCGCACGTGTAGTCGGGATTAAAAACCCTGTTAATAAGGTTGGTCTACCCAAGAAAAAGAAGGTTTTTCTCTAATATGTAATGCAAGCTAAAAAGCCCACCTATAAGTGTTTTCTACGCACTTTTGACGCTATTTTCAATATGTGCAAATGAGCATGAAGAGCCTGTTTGTAGGTGGCAAGTACTTCCCAAAATGACTTGTAATGGGACTTAAAAACCCCACTTACAAGAGAAAAATATGTACTCATGCAAGGAGGTAAAAAATGGAATGATGTGGGCATAGAATGCTTTCAAGACTGATTTCGAGCAAGCGATTTGTTGATGTCATCAATACAAAACAATCAAGGATGCAGGTTCATATTCCGGTTCGAGATGCTTTCACCAAACCAAAACACATCAATCATCGGGCATCCTATAGCAGCATGAGGACCAATAAAGGATGATGTAATAGAAGTCGTGTCTTGTCAGGCACTTAGAATATTTTCATCATGTATTTGACATATTACATATAGTGTAAAAACAAGATGTAATTTCATGTGATAGTATCACGTGCAAAGCTGTTTCATGTAATTATGTTGCAAGTTCTTTAACTCTTATAGCATTGAATAAGTCAAAGTTAGTTAGTTAGGTAGTTAGGTAGTGAATAAGTCAAGGTAGTTAAGGGTTTCCCCTTCTTTCTCCACCTTTGTCTCCACTCTTTTCCTATATAAAGGAGGGACCTCATTGTAAATAATCATCTTTTGGTGTATGCAAGAAAGGTATACTTGAATCTCTTGTATTTTGAAAACTTTGAGTTTCATTGTGCAAAGTTATTGAGTTGAATAGAAGGAACAAGGATTCACAAACTTTGTGTTGTCAATCTGAAAATCGATGAGTGTATTCGTAAGTTGCATTTGTTGATCCTTTCTCAAGTCAATTGATAGTTATCTTGTGTGTATCATTTGAGCGCTTTAATTCAAAACAAATTGAAGACTTTGTGCTTCACGAATAAGGATTAATATGGATAGAAGTGGCTACAATAACTTAAAGCTGAAGACTTTGGGCTTCAGTGATCAGTGTTCTATTTTTATAATAAAGAGGATATTCGATGATAGACTTTGTACTTTCTTGGCTATTCTATTTTAAGAATCATCTTTCGAAATAAGTACAGGAGACTTTGTGTTCCTTTATTTGTTTCAATTTATTATAAATAAACTATTGTCTTAAGTGTTGTTCTTATGTCAAGCCTTAAGCCGCCGGTATTATCATAGCAATAGGAATTTTTTGTATTTCAGTTCAGTTTCCGTTGAAGCCACCTACGGTAAGAAGGGAGCCTCCCCTACTACTGAGAGGAGAAAGAAATTTTACACACTGCTGTCTAAAGTTTCAATTTTGCCAAGTTGTAGTCTTAGTTACTTGAAAAATTTTTAGCCAACAAAAGGCAAGGAGTATGAAACTTGCAGCTCCTAAGAAGCAATTTCAGCCTAAATCTAGCACTTTGCCTTCTAAGGAGGATCATACACTAGTTGTTGATCAAAAGAGAAAATCAGTAGCAAAATTTAATGATGCAACTCGTGAGGAACTGAGGAAGAAATAGCTATGTTATTGGTGCAAAGAACCCTATGATCACGACCATAATTGTCCACTAAGACTGAAGGGCAAAGCTAACTATTCCATGTGGGTTTATTATGATGAAGTTGAGTCTGAAATTTTAGACCAGCCAGCTGTTTCTGATGAATATGAGGCTCAGATTGTCTCTCTAGAGTTCGGACCTGATGCCAAACTATCCCCGTTGGCATTATCTTCCACTGTATCTAGTGCATCTGCTTTTAGGGTCAAGGTATTAGTGGATGGACAACAATGTGTTTCCATGATAGACATTGGAGCTACACATAATTTTATTGATGAGGGTTTTGTCAGTAGGTTTAGACTTCAGACAGAGGACTTCGCTGGATTCCATGTCAGAGTGGCAGATGGTTATACACTTGCTTGCACTACACACATTTGTAATCTCAGTCTTTCATTTGATGACTACGAGCTACAGGCTGACTTCTATGTAGTCAATTTGGGTGAGTTAGATATAGTGTTTGGTATGTAGTGGCTCCAACATATTGGAGAGTTCACCCTCAACTTGCCTATGATGGAGATGAGATTTGAGTTCTAGGGAAGGAGGTATGTGTTGAGGGGGATTACAGAGGGGAGCTTGCGCTCTATTTCTCTTTCTAGAAGAACAACAAGGTGATAGAGGAGGAGCGTGATATGATTTAGGAGGAGTGTGACACATTTCATGACTCCAACGTTTAGAGGTGTACAGTTCAGATCAACACAGTAGTGAGGTTCACTTTGGGAACAATCCTTTGTTTGAGGCAGATGTTGCATGATCATATGACAATCTTCTCTTCGAGGTTGATGCTCATCACTCTCTTGAGATGAGCATTTATGATGTTTGGGATCCTACCAGTGCATCAAGATACTAGATAGGTCTTGCAGAGGAGTTTTCAGGGGTGTACATGGTAAGGAGTGCATATAGTTTTTCATTTGATCCTCATGGAAATGATATTTTTCGGATGCACGCTTTAGTAGCACATGAGCTAGATGATATGTATGACAATTTATCCTGCGCATTGTTTGGGGACAACTATTGTCAGTTCTTAGAGTTGCTTCCACATGATGTTTCTACTCCTGCAACTCTTGTTGTTGAGATTGTTTTAGTTTGGCAGAATCTGCTGGTTGCGTTGATGATGTTGTAGGAATTGGTTAGTGACGATAGGGACATTACACAATTCTACCCGTGGGATCATGGTGCAGTTGTGATTTCTCTTCAGGTCGAGTACTATGAGCTTCCAGATGAAAGATTGCTTGTGGACAAACAATTTTACGGAGGGCGGACTATAATGTCCCCATTTTAGCTCAATATGATTTATGATTGGTTTAGCCTATCATTGGCCCTCGTAGGCTAAGAATGATGGTTAGAGGATCCCAGTTGGCAAAATAGGAGACTTTTTCCCTTCGGGAGTACAAAAGTGTTCAAGATTTCTCTTCACTTGGTTTAGTTTGGTACACTTATAATTTATAGTAAGTCATTTATCCATCATTTCTATATTTGGCAGGGCACCTGAACTGACCTTAGTTGCAGTGTCAACCCTTGGCACCATTGATTTAATTAGGTATTCAGGGATTTACTAATTATCATCAATCATTGGCGGATAGAAAGGTACCCTTACTATTTTTAGTTAGGTAGTTGGATGCGCAGTGGAAACAATGGTTGACCTCTAGGTTCAGGTGGGACAGAGAGATAATGAGTATTCGATGAGATATTAAAATTATAATGACATTAATGATAATTATTTATTAATGATTATATTATAAAGTTATTTAACTTTATTAAGTGTTATTAAGTGAGAGACATCATTAATGAGCATTATATGACTTAATAAAAGTTGACGCCCAAACTAAGGTATATTATAAGTCAACCACAAAAGCAAATATTAAAGTCATTAAAGAGGCTTATTGCTGAAGCTTTATGAATCAAACCAAGTTGAGGAAAAATATAAAGCATCCTTTAGCAAATCGAACTGATTATGCATATGATTATTTGTCTTTTATATTGAATGTTCTTTGGAATTGTGCTATGAGACCTAGGGTTTCAGTTATTTTCAGCATCGGAGGACGAAATCTCTTCAATGTTTTACAATCTTGAGGCTGTGAAAGACTAGCTGAAATCATTGTTTGACTGTGGGCTTCATTCAGAGGTTCAGTTTGTGCAAATTGATTGAAGTCTTTGGAAGATTGAATGCTAAATCAAGAATAAATCCATAGCCGACTTATAGCAGCTGTTAGCAACATTTTGTTACTGATTTTATTGAATCTAAAGGGCAGCCGTACAGCATTCTAGGCCTCATGTGAGACCCAAAGCCAAGGTATTTGGCTTCTAGACCAAATCGCCTAGAATTTGTGCTTCCTCATCATCCAGTGTTGGATGCCCAGCATAAATGAAACATTGCATTCTGTTTGGAGGGGGTTCTTGTCAATCTCCAAGTGGTGTGATTCAATCCAGGTTCTTTATTCAAGCTTTAAACTCATTTCAATATTTCATAATTGAAATTACTTTGCATTGTAAATGTCTATCAATCAAAATAAAAGCAACTTCTGCCTGTGATTTGCAAGTAGTTTCAGATTTCATTTCATGTAAGCTAAGTTGATATTGTCAATTATTTAAATTTTTTCTTTTTTTAAAAGCATATATTCTCAAAATACAAAAAAATAAAAAATAAAATTGCAAAATCAAACCAAAAAACACAGATAGCCACAGGTTGGATAGATATTAAACCAGCAGGGTTCACCACAGCATAGAAAATGGCAGCTCAAACTAGAGTAATGAGTGCACTTGAAAAACTTTTAGATGTAAACGCCTGTCATTCTACATATCTAATGTGTACACAATTAGAATGTTAATGCACATTAAAATTTATTGTAGAATATGTTTTATTGAGTTTATTAAGCATTACTGATTTGTTATTAGTGGCTGGAAATCTATGGAACTATTTGTCGGATATGAATATCTCATTCTTGACATCAAACCTTCCTTCGCCCAAAAGAAAGAAAGAAAGTGACACTTAGTTTTTGACAATTCAGACAATATCATTGCGGCCTCAATATAACTATGTATCTCTCTTTGACTTTATTCTGTGTAGGATGAATTGTTGGTATAAATTTTATTGCTCCATACCTTTGTGATATTCCCATTTATCATTGTAATTCTATGAAACAATTATGATAAATATGTAAAAAGCTCCTAGAAACACCTATTTTACTCTTCTGATGATGGATCAAAGTGTGATTTGAAACATTCATGCAATAACTTATATAGCTGTTTTTAAAAGCCTTACATATTTTGCATGGAGTGGAAATAATCATATGTTCATCTGATATAGTAGTTGACAAAATTTATTAAAACTGCATTAATTATATTAGGTGCTATAGCTTTAGTCTCCAATTGAGAATGTGTAATTTACCTAATAGTTAGTGGGAAGTAAGGTCATGTCAATATTTCAGATATGAAATGCTCCAGCATATTCTGAATCTTCTGTGGCGACAAAACATTCAAACATCAATATTTTCCAAGATAATTAAAGAGCTCATATATTTGACAATTCACTGGGATATTTCAACAGGACTCGTGTCAGCAGCTTGTGAGCCGCCTTGAATGTATTAGTAAAATGCTTTCGTCAACAAGAGGAAAACCTACATGGCAGAACCTTATTTCCAAAGCTTTAGATATTGGTATTGATCTTCAAGCTCGGGGTAGAATTTATCCGGGACCAGGCCCCAATGGACCCTTTCAGTATGTATTATTTCTTCTTCATTAAGAATTCAATCTTTAATATTTAGTGTTCCTGTGTGCATTGCCCAATAGTTGAAATTTCATTGGGTTTTTCCTAATGAATATAGGAGAAATGCATAAACAGAAATATAAGTTAAATTAGTTATGCCATAATGCATGGCAATGATCCAAAGGAAGTACTTCTTTCCTATCAAGCTAAAATGTTTCTTTGTATGTTTGTCTAACTCATTATTCTCAGACCAAAATAATGCATTTGCTACTTTTTCCTTTCCCAAAATGTAGAAGTCACATGCATACTTCAAAAATTCTGACAGCAATAATTTGGCAGACCCAAAAACATTCAAAAGGACTTGGACTTGGAAAAAGCTTGGGAAAATCTCAACAAATTTTTTCAAGATGAAAAATCATATAAATTTGTAAAATATTCTTCAAAAGCACACAAATTACTGAATTTAAAGAACACATTACTGATTTCCTTTGCATATAGATAAAAAATAGAGTTCAACACATCATCATGGATTAAAAAATTGAGTTCAGTACAAATATGCATATCAACTTCAAGTTTCAATATAAATAAAAATTTACGAACTTTAATTTCCATAATCTATAAATTTCTTCTAGGACGAAAGATCCTAAATCTCTGTGTGGTCATGCGTGCTCTTGAACCAGATGGTAGTGATGTGACTTCTCATTGAGGAATAACATCATCCTCAATAGGAACCTTAGGCATAGGAACATAATGTGAATGTGATGAATCCCTGACTAATAGCTCACTTTCAACCTTTTCATATGCACAAATCAAACATCAATGATTAGTGCCTCACACAAGAATGTTCGGCTCCTTTCAAGAGAATAAGAGACCAAGTGAGTGAGGATGAAAATTGGCAGCAGTGGGCAAACGAATATAAACTCAAAATGGTTGTTGATTTAATGTTCTAGTGCTAGATCACGGAAGGAAAAGATGTTGCCCTTTTTTTTCTTGTTTTTCAAAATGTGTTTTTCTGTAACACGTATGTCCTGATAAGCTCACAAGTCTGCAAGTTGGGCATAGGGCCTTGCAGGCTCACCTCAGATCCAGCCTCAAAATTCTGCACACGTCTTTAGCGAATCACTTCAAGTTCAAACCGATATTTTTTACATTGATAAAAATGTAATTCTTGTTTTAGAATTTTGTTATTAGGTAGCCTCTAGCATTTGATTGAAGATTATATTGAACATTGTGAAGATTTTTCCTGTTGATGAATAGTTGTATTGTCTTTCTTATCTGACAAACTCCTTTACTTTTTACTTGTCTTATCAATAGAGGTAGTTATACTGTAATGTTTCCTCATTAATCTATTAATCTTGAAGTTTCTATCAAATAAGACAATGGCATGACATGAAACTTTTCAAGTTACAAAACATTATATGAATGGTGGATGAGTAAATATAAAATTGGCATTTTTAGCACAAATGTTGTCAACTTGTGGTTATAGTAATTGACCAAAAGGGTGCTGCTCTAGGTATGTCTCATTTGGAGCTGGTGTCACTGAAGTAGAAGTTGACATGCTAACTGGTTAGTCATATTCTCATTAGGCAGGAAATTGCTAAGTAATATCAGAAATTTTATGTATGGCACTGCTTTATTTTGTGATACTGATAACAATCTAGAATATTTAGAAATTTGAGTAGACAAAGAAAATGTTCTTATTACTTTCCATGGTTTCTCACTACTTACTTATTTCTTTAATAGGAGAAACACTTATTTTGAGGGCAGATGTTCTACTGGATTGTGGAAAGAGCTTAAATCCTGCTGTGGATATTGGACAGGTACTTGTTATATTCCTTTCCATACCTCCACGTCCCATGGAATCTTTCTCCTTAGAAACAACATTTCAAGATGTTAAAAACAGGTTCTTTTTCTGTAGATCCCATCATGGCCTACTAAATGAAGATAAACTCCAAGACATGAACCAAGTACATCTGGGAAAAGAAGTTTGAAAACTAACAACTGAATTTTCAAACACATGAACAAAACTAAAAAGTGAAAACCATTCCAAATGTGTGATATATTTTAATATTTCTTTCATTGCTTTACTGTCTTTTCCATGAATTTGGTATTTACTATCTTCATTTGTATTTAATTAATTTTAACATTGTTTGACTCTTCCTTTCCTTGTGTCGGGTTATCCATTTGGAGCTTTTTCTCAACTTCTAGATATATTCACATTGAAATCCCACCTTTGATTTATAACACCCTAATGATTAGTAAGTTCTTTTATCCAGTAATCCCTAGACTGCATTTGGAAAATCTTCTAAATTTGATGCCAACACAGGTTCTAGTCTTTCAATAATTAGCATTAATGTTGAGAAACAGTTTTGATGCCATGAAGAACAAAAGAGATTTGTTGGTCTTACATCAAGAAAGTAAACGACACCTAAGCAATGAGATGCTATGTTTTAAAAGTCTACATTGAACTCATGATAGAAAAATAGCCCAAGAGATGTGGGAAACATGATAGGAAAATCATATAAATATAGAAAAATTAATAATTGAAGCTGTCAATTATTATTAATCTAAGTTTTTGTTACATCCTTTAATGTCCCTACCAAAAATATTTAAGCACACTTGCAATTTTCTGAATTAGCTCACTGTAAGAACATCTTGTCAATCTGATTAGTTTTTTTCAATTTTGGATGTGACATTTTGTCAAACACTTTGCATGCAAGCTCTGATTTCTGGGTTCTTGTCTTGCTTTTTATGTTTGTTTTGAATGCCAAATGATAAAAGAACATGTAGAAATGAAGAGCAAGAAAAGCATAAAACATAAACAACAAATTTCTTAATAAAAGGGCAATTTATTAGTCTCAAATCAGGTCTGATATGAGTCTGATAAAGTTACAACAGAAAACTGATTACTTCTGATTTGAGTTTTATTTCAAATCACAATGAATCCTCACATGCTTGGAAGCAAGGATGGAAGCCCAACTACTTGTAGATGATATGGTTTTCCAAAGGATGACCATAATAGCTGATAATAGTAGCAAATGTCTTCAGAAGTTCTGATGTAAATCACTGTCCTTCAAACCCCAACTGTACCTTGCTCAACCCTTCCAAAACATGCAAACCCTTGTGCCATAATCTGATAAAATATTCCAGCTATGATAAAATTATTATTCCATCTAAATGGATTCCAAATCTCAGGCGATTCAAGTTGCCCTAGCTGGAAAATTTATTAAAACCAGCAAATGACAAATCCTAGCAGTTGTAGACCTGCAAATAAATGATATTTTCAGCTCCTTCCCAATGCCAAATACTTTCAATAAGCTGTAGACCTGCAAATAAATGATATTTTCAGCTCCTTCTCAATGCGAAATACTTGCAATAAGCTCAATGTGAATTCTGAAATGAATCCACCTAATAGATTGAATGGGTTTTCGTCCACACAAACGAGAAACTCCAAGAGTTTCCATAGTCAAATTTCCTATAAATGAAAGTCAAAGCTCTTAAGCTTCTTAGAGAGAAATTAAACAAACCCAAGTATATCAAATGACTTCCTCAAATCCCCTTTTATATTCCTATCATGAAGTTTCCGGAAACCCTTTTTTAAAAATTCTCTTTTAATATTCATATTAACATGCAATATGGAATATAATAAAGTGACCCCTTATATAATTTTAATTAAATTAAAGTCACTTTATGAATTAATTATATATTCACCTTATATCTCCCAATATTGGCATCTATCTCCATAAAACACTTAATAGAATTAGTTAAAACCTTATAACTCCGTAGGTGCCAAAATAAAGTCACTTTATGAAAATGACTTAAATACACTTTAACCTCCTTTATGTCGCCATATCATAGTCATTTAATATATTTTTTTTTTGCTCAGTATAATAGTTATTATTAAAGTTAAACTTGTTTTAACTTAAATCATTAAACCCTTGATAATTGCCCATATCAATTCATGGGAATAATCCATCCACTTTCCAAATATAGATATGATGCCAATTGATCACCTTGGTGACTTACTATAAATAGTAAGTATGAGCAAAACGTCCAAGTGACTTACTAAAAATAGTAAGTGTGAATCAATGTAATAACCCCAATAGGTTATCCAACCTCCAACTAGCAAATGTTTGTGTTTTTGAATGTTTGGTTTTGACTTGCAATTTTAAAATAAAAAATAAACCTTTTGCGTGGCAAGATATAATAACATTGCAAATATAAAATATTCTAGAGATGAAATAAAGCTGCAATGATTCTTATTGAGCATAATATATAAATATTTACAATGCTTTTCATTAACCATTCATACCCGGAGGTCCTCAAGCTTTAATTATAAAATCTGGAAATGTATGGCAGCAATGTATGAACCTGTAAGTAACAGCTGGTAATGAATATTTAACGTTGGTAATAATTGCAATGGCTGCCACAATCGATTCTGGGAATACTCTTTAAAAATATGCACTTAAACCCTTACACCTTTCAATTGAAATGCAAAAACACTGTAGCGATTTATTATTCACGGGTTACTGTAGTGCGGATACTGTAGCGTCACTATAGTAGCAAGATTAAACCTTGGAATATTCTCTTATTTGGCTGCCAATGATGATCCACAGGACCGCAATGAATAAACATCAAATATATGCACAAACTCTTGATATTTCTTCACAATTAAACCCAATCATGGCCTTTGAGTAAAGCCATCACCATTTGCACAATTCACTAGATATTACACTAATTCGGTGTTGAAAACTATGAAGAATTCCCTATTCTCCAACTTGAAACTTCTGAAACCCTTGTCTCCAAATTCTCTTTACACAATTCAATAATATCAATTGCATAGAATGAATGAATTTTCTCTTGCCTTGGCTTTTAATAATTCTCTAAGAGAAATAGATATGTATCTTCACAAATACACTTCTCATAACCTAAAAATATTTAGCTTTTGATGCACTTGCTTTTGATGTATTTGAAATATAATATTTATTTATATTTCTCTCCATTTGGTGCACAATGAAAGAATATAAATTATATTTTAATAATCACTTATGTCTCCCTTTAAATTGACACTTTACATTATTTCTCATATGCACTTATAATTTGACCTTATGATCATTAAATAACCCCTTTTTATAATAAAGTTAAATAACTTTTAATGATGTGCACTTCTAATTAATTATTAATAAAGTATTACTTTATTAATAATTAAAATGTCATAACTCCAAAGATACTCCTTATTTCTCGATTTTGTCAGAACCAGGAGCTTAACTATTGTATCCATTGTGCATCCAATTGCCTTACTAAAAATAGTAAGGGTCCCTCACTAACATCCACTAGGTTACTATAAATAGTAAGTCCATGAAAGTGAGCCAATTGACGAATGAGTTCATCACTGTGCATACCATGAGTCTGGGTACCCTTGCTAGAAATAGCTCTGAACATAATTTGACTCACTATAAATAGTAAGTCCCAAACTGGAAGCTCTGTCAATGTCACAACTCCATACTGCTAGCAAACTGCCCAGGTTCCCTTCTAAAGATAGAAACTCTGACTTACCCCAAAAAGATACTATAAATAGTAAGTGTGCCGATCTGACTCAAACGAAAAGCAATCCTAAGCATCCCCGACCTAAAGTTAGAAACTCTGACTTACCCCAAAAAGACACTATAAATAGTAAGTGTGCCGATTTGACACAAACAAAGAGCAATCCTGAGCATCCCTGACCTCTGGAATGGGAATTGGCCTCCAACTCTGCCAACTGGACCCTCTGAACAACTCCATTAGCCTATGAGGGTCAGGAAATAGGCTAATCCTCTGAAAGATGGCACTCACGAAAAAGGGGATAGTGCAATTAAATTGTCTTAAATGGTCTCCGAAATGCATACCACAAATAAAATAGGACATTGAGCTGATTAATACTGAAATGAGTACCAAATTTTGGGGACATTACACTCACAAGCATTTCATGAAACAATTGGTGGAACAAGGAAACCGTTCAACATTCCTGACTCTTGTAATGTGGAAAAGCTACACTATATTATATTATCAAAGGCATTTTGACAATAGTTATCATGCATCAACAATTTCACAAATAATTGACTAAGACAACCTTTGCTGGTATAAAAAAAATTATTCAGATTTCTTATTAAGGAATATTGATATATGCTGATATAAAATTAAAAAATACATGCAATACTTAAAATTTATTTTAAGATTTCAAAATGAAGCCTTATTTGACTATAGATAATGCTAGTCTAAGTATAAATACTCTTGACGATGTAAGTACAGCTGCAGTAATTATTTGTGCCTTGAAATTCTTAACTGCACTAGTGTGCACAGATTTATGCTTTTGTTACACCTTTTAACTGCGTCTCACAAACAATTTGCTGATGTAAATAATCACTTTCTTCCAAAAACCCCACAACTTCGCCGAATTTCCATTTTTTAACATATGGTACAGCCAGCTTATGTTTGGTCCAAAACCTCCACAAATATTTGTATGCAATGACCTCAAATTCCAATCTCTTATTTCAAACTGAAATCTTCAATTACAGTTTACTCAAACATCAAATCTTAAAATGACAACAAAAACCAAACATTAAACACACGTACAAATCTTGAATGATCCATCAAGAATTGGTTAGGTGGGTATTTCTCCACAATCAATTTTCTTGAAAGAGTTTTCGTCATAGGGAAAAAGATGAACATTTCTAACTCTCCACACTAGGGTTTGTAAAATGAAAAACACCAAGAATGAATGCTCTTTTCTAAAACTCCTTTTATAATCACTTTGAGGGAAACAAAATAATTTCTCTTTTATTTCACTTTGCCTACGTTAGCAGATTGTTCTAAATGCCTTGTTGGCCAAAAAAAATTTAAGTCACTGTGACCACAACTTACAAAATTGTGACTTTAGGCAACGTCTCATGAGATTTCTCTCTCCTCTCAGCAATAGGAGAGGCTCCTTTCTTACCGTAGGTGGCTTCAATGGAGACCTAACTAAAATTAACAAAAGGGCGGTTCTTCTTAATCACTTCCTCTTTCTTCAGGAATGACACACAACTACAACTTTTAAACTTAACAAAAGGTATGTATTGCTACGATAATATCGGTGGCTCAGGGGTTGACATAAGAACAACACCTGAGACAATAGTCTACTTATATATTTGTGAAACAAAAACAGGAACCCAAAGTCTCCTGCGCTTATTTTGAATGAGGATTCAATAATCAGAATACCTAGGTTGACACAAAGTCTCTTACTAGATATTCTCGAACTTAATAAAAATACTTACAACTGAAGCCCAAAGTCTTTCAGTTCTAAGTAATTGCAGCCACTACTATAACAATTTGTCCTCTTGCAGCACAAAGTCTTCAAAAGTTCAAATTGACTTTGAATACAATAGGCAGCTCAAAGTCTACACAATTGAATTCAAATCCCTCTTGAACAAAGCATTAAAACTCGCAATCAATTCAAGAAAATGTCGTCACATTATAGGTTGGATCAGCACAAAGTCTCAAAACAACCTACCTATTTTATTGAAAGCAATTCAGATTTGCATCTAAGCTCAAAGTCTTAGAGTGCATGTACAAACTGGCAGAATTTTCTTGCCTTGTCAAAAGATGATCATTTACAATGAGCTCCCTCCTTTATATATGAAAAGAGTGGAGAGAGAGGTGGAGAAAGAAGGGGAAAACCCTTAACCACTTTGACTTATTCTCTAACTAACTAACTAACTTTGACTTATTCAATGCTACAAGGCTTAAAGCACTTGCGACAGGATTACATGAAACAACTTTGCATGTGATACTATCACATGTAATTACATCTTGTTTTTACATTGCATGTAATCTGTCAAATAGAAATTACAAAAACATGATGAAAATATTCTAAGTGCCTGACAAGACACGAATTCTATTACATCATCCTTTATTGGTCCTGATGCTGCTACAGGATGCTCGATGATTGATGTCATCTGGTTTGGTGAAAGCATCTCAAACCGGAATATGAATTTGCATCCTTGATTGTTTTGTATTGATGGTATCAACCAATCGCCTGCTTGAAATCAGTTTTTAAAGCATTTTATGCCCGCATCATTCCATTTTTTACCTTCTTGCATGAGCACATATTTTCCTCTTGTAAGTGGGGTTTTTATGTCCCATTACAAGTCATCTGGAAAGCATTTGATGCCTGTAAACGGGATTTTACATTCCATTTGCAGGCTTGGAAAAAGCCTGAAAAGTGTATTTAAACACTTGGAGGTGGGCTTTTAGCTTGCATTTACATGATGGGGAAGTAACTTGCTCTTTATGGGTAAAAAAAACTTATGGACGGGGTTTTTAATCCTGACTTCACATTACAAATTGAGTGTTTGGAGCTTTTTCATGAAGGGAAGAACTTGCATCTCTTCTTGCATCATTTTGGGAAGAACTTGTATTGTTGTTGTACTTCAATGTTCTCATTCAAAAGAGCACACAGATCTGAAAATGATTTTTAAAAATAAAAATGCATATACAAAACAAGAACAAAAGAAAAGAAACCCTAGCTTGCACCAAAAAGAATTCAAAAAATGAAAGAATAACTCTTCTTGAAAATGCAATTAAGAAGTCTTTAAAATCCTTGAAGAAATCTTCTCAAATCCTAAAGATTTTGAAATTGGAAAGAAATCCCCAAACTTCAGCTATATAGGCAAAAGGATTGATTAAGTCTTCTTGCTAAATTAATGCATATTCAAGTCGAGAATGATATCTTGACAAGTGTTTATGGTTGAGAAATAAAATGCACATTAATAACAAGAAATAATTATTCAAAACTACAAATGTAGATCCTTGCACAAGGAGGGGATTTTTCCTTGCAATCACATATGAGACACTTGCAATCAATGCCCTACTGATAATTTCCAATATCAACTCATGGGAATAATCTATCCACTTTCCAAATATAATTATGATGCCAACTGATCACCTCGGTGACTTACTATAAATAGTAAGTTTGAGCAAAACATCCAAGTAACTTACTAAAATAGTAAGTGTGAATCAAAGTGTCCTGAATGATCTCCAGAAGTCACACCACAAATAAAATAGGACACTGCGCTGAATAATATTAAAATAAGCACCAAAATTTGGGGACATTACAAATTATGATGTGGAAAAAGTGATAACTCGAACACTTGAGAGTAATGAAAGATGATACTGAGAGAAATTCCAAGCTTGAGAAGAAAATTACAAAGAAAATTCCTTGTCAAGGTCGGATTCCCAATCTTGACAAGAAATTGAACATAAGGAAAATTCAAAAAATCCTTGGATAAAGTTGAAATTCCATAAAATCTCCTTGTCTAGTTCAAGTTTCTCCTTCAAAATCCAGTTTCAAGACAAGATTTCTAGGATGCCAGTTCGGGTTCGGGTTCAAGTTCGAGTATGAAGGACCAGTTCGCCGGTACGACAAAATTTTGGAAAGGGGTTTGGGTTCGAGTTTGTTTTTAAGAAAATATGTAAAATATATATATATATATATGTATATATATTTATGCAGCCTAGAAGCATGAGTTAAGATTAGAATGTCACGTAGTATTATAAAAACATTAAACAACAAAAACACTTGTAATCATAGCATCATGAATCAAAATCATGATCATACCATCATATACTTCAAGTTTAAGTTCAACATCAAAGATTCAAAACATTAAAATTAAATCATAACATCAGTTCAAGACTCAAGTATCATTGTTTGTAGTTCAACTAATGGATTAAAAATTTATTGATATTCTATTCTTCATCTTCTTCTTCTTCTTCATTCGCATTAGTTGAGTCACAAATAGAGATAAGGCCAATGGGATCAGCTGCACCAATAATAATATTGGCGTCAAAATCTTCACATTCATCAAGTGCAAGCCGAGAAGTGGAAGCATCAAAGTCCGCAAGCTCTACATTTATATCCCACCTTTTCGTCTCCCCTTCATTGTATTCTTTACTCTTGTGTGAGATGAGACACAAGTTGTAATGCACAAATACCAAGTTCTCCGCTCTTTTTGATTGCAACCTATTGTGCTTTATTGAGTGGATGAACGAATATGTGCTCCAATTTCTTTCTATTGCAGATGAACTAGGAACCTATGAAGACAAGACAAAGTAAACAATTAAAATAAAATTATTAATCTTATAAAATAAAAATTACTTGCTAGTCATGAAGATAAAGTAAACTAATTATAAAACAAACTTGTGATATAATTTTGATTGCAAGGGGCTCCAACATTTGGAATCTTTGGCCATGGAAGTACCACCAACTATGAGCATCCTTCCTAAATTGATGACGAAGAGCATCATTACTTAGATCTCTTGCATTCACAAACTCTATGAACTCATCCGTAATCACATCTCGCATATCATCATCAAGAAAGAGTCTTTTAAATGTTGTCTTGTACCCATCAGACACTTCTACATCTCTATAGGGTGCCAACCTTCCTAGTTGATCAGTAAATTGGGTGCTACCGTGCTATAGTATTTGGGCATCAATGCATAGGTAAGCAAATGTAGAGTGGTCATTTTGTTCCATCGTTCTACAACAATTGCTTGCAATTGTTTGAAGGTCTCTTGGTGATCTTGCTCGTTTTCATTTACAATTTGCTTGATCTTCTCAAGCATTGAGTCTATGCCATCATAGATCTCTCCAAGGCAAGGCCTATTCATGTCAGTGTACCTAAGCATGCTCATAATGGGCTCGGTGAACCTAATGAGATATTCCACACGCTCCCACCATGAGTCATCCAATATCGTTTTCTTTATTTTGGTTGCCCTCTCACTGTTGCTTTGCCTCCATATAGCCCAATTGTTTCTGATTACCATATTGCAAAGTGTCTCTTTCACTTGCACAAGTAGTCTCAAGACGATTAAATTTGATGCGAAACAAGTCTCAGCAACTTGTAACATAAATTAGAACAAGAAAAATACAACTATTAGATACATACTTTAAAACAAAATACACATTACACAATCAAAATATGAAAATCAGAAATTGTAAGATACTAATTTTTTTTTTAAATGAAATTACTAACTTGAGTTCAAATTCACTTACCTTCAGTAGCTCCAAACGTGAGAACATTTTGAATATTCCTTGAGTCATGTGGTGGTTTGCGACGAACATCTGGATGTCCTCAGCATCTGCATACATCTCTTTGATCCACCCAATTTTGTTCCCAATTTTTTTTAGCATAAGATTGAGTGAATGGACTGTACAAGGTGTCCAAAATATATGTTGATATCGCTCTTCAACCAACAAACCAGCAGCTCTACAATTCTATGTTGTTCGTTATGACTTGGACAACGTTTCTAGCACCCACTTGTTCAATGGCGGAGATGAGAATATTAGCAATAAATTGCCCATCTTTTACTTGCCCCTCACAATCCCCGGATTTCAAAAACATTGCCCCTTTAGGGGACACCGCCAAGACATTGATCAAGGGATGATTTCTAGCATCTTTCCACACATCTGAAACAATTGATACCCCTGTCTCAATCCATGAATTGGCCTTCAATTGATCATCAATCCCCTTGACCTCTTGATCCAACAAGGTGGTTTGTACTCTCTCATAACTGTGGCCCTTATACCCTCTTGGAGCTTCATTGGCACTTTTCAACATCTTCCAATATGGAGAGCGAGCAACACTAAAAAGAAACCCATTTGCATACAAGCATCTTGCCACATCAATGTCGGCAATTTCTCTACTATGATTTTGATATGCAGTTTCTAGTGGTCTCTTTCTTTTGTGTAAGGGGTGCTTCACTTGTAGTATCAAGGGTAGCTGAGGTAGTATAAAAGGGGTGATCTTCTATCACAACATCTGTAGAGGGGGTTGCATTCCCTTTGTTTTTTTTTACTTTTACTGCCAGTTGCTGTAATTTGTCTACTACGTTCTTCTCTCTCTTCTGCTGCCTCATGCTATGCAATATATTTTAATACTGTTGCATTTGGTACAGGTGCACCTTTTTTTCCAGGGCATTTCTTGACTCCTCTTCCAGGGTATCCACACAAATGGCCTACCACACGGAAATATGAAGTATTCCTTTCTACATCACAACCCCGACATTTCCAACTGAATGCACCACCTTTTGGAAGGGGTCTTACAATATCAACATACTTCCACAAAGGAGAATCAGAAGGGGGTTCTACTCTTTGTTCAATATTGCCTACTAAGGAAGAGGTAGATGCCATTGTAGCTCCTTTTCTGTAAAGAGCCTGCCACAGACACCATATCTAACACTGTCAACACTGCTTTGATGTTCGGTCAAACGCATACTGTTAGTCCTTCCTCCCCAGAACAAAGTAACATCATGATCCACCTGGATGCCAAAGAAAACTGTACACCATGCCCCTGTCACAAACTGGAGGGTCTTGTAACATCACCCACGATGCAAACTTGATACCTCTGTAAGCAAACCAAAGGTAGCCACTCACCCATACTCATGTACTGAATCGGCCCTTGCCTGGGTCCCAAAAGAGATGAACCTCATGGCTATCGAAAACCAAGGCGAATGGGTGACCAGTATCACCTACACACTGAACTCCCCCTGCACATCCAACCAAATTGTCCTGAGTGTGTAGACCATCTGCAAAACAGTGATGAATACTCCCAAAAACATCTACATATGAATTTGGATACCCACCCACTGCATAACTGCCAAACACATCCCTATCCTGCAAGTCATTACCCACTGACTTGCAACTCCCAGCATCCGGAAATAATGAAAACCCATCCCATAAAGGATAGTATTGTGCCACACCTAACCCACACCGGTATGCCGCCAAGTCCAAGACCGGAGGATCAAAAGAAAAGTGATGAGCACTCATCACCGTAAGTTGTCGGTAATACGCTCCTATCTCTGTCAGCAGCTCATTACTATCAACTTGAAAACTCGAAGAGGGCTCAAACCTTTGAGTCTGCCGAGATGTCTGAGTAGCAATACTATCAAGTCTTGCAGCATACCTAACAACATGCTCTTTGTCATGGAACATCTAAATGTACTCAGACTTAAGTGCTGATAAAGCCCTCAATATGTACCTCAAGTCACTCAAACGAGTACCAGTCCCAACACCATGCTGCCTCTCCTCAAACTCCACTCGCCAGATGAGGTACTCTACATACCTATAAGTATAGTCATAGCGAGATAGAGTGGAGTCAACCCGCTCACTAGTGACTCAACTGATCTCTCCATCCCTGTGAAGGAGTACTAGGCTCGTCACTCATAGCTCGATGAGATGAGTCAAAAGAGATCAACTCTATGCCTGAACTGGATGGTTCCTCTACCAACTCTTGTGAAGATGACGTGGTGTCATTGACTGCAGACTAACAATTCTCTGAAGTCTCTGCCACTACCATCTCAGAACTCTCAATGATCTGCTCTACATCATCAATCTTAAAACTAGCTCTCGGAGGATTTGACACTTCAGTAGTTACTTCATCATCCTCCGCAGATGCTCTCATCTCATCAGTAACTGCAAGGCTCAAGCCATGAGTGGATGTGACTGCATCCCCATCACATCCACTGTCCCCAACTGTGGATATCATCATATCACCAGTCACCATTATGTGTATCTGTACTGGATCGGGTACTGGTGTAGATCGGAGTCTCTCTAAGTCCACGATCACCTCTGCTAAACATCCCTGCGACTCCTGGAGAGCTAACTGAGTCATCCTCATGAGTCACTGAAGAAGTAACCTCATAACCACTCTCCTCATGTGCGCTATCAAACTCGCAAATGTCCACCAAAGAGGTATCACTACTGGCTACCTCTGCAAACACCTCAACTGCAGGAGTGGAAGCCCTAGCTGAAACAAACTCTTGCCACTCATATGCTTCCCCATCCTCATCCGTTAGTCCCTGTAGAAAAGGATCCTGGAACCCACCACCACCGGATGACAACGCTAAGTCCACACCCAATGTCTAATATAAAAAACCAGACACACTGCAGCACCCATCATCCTCACACTCAACATGTGAGGTATCCACAATGCTAGTATCAACATCGTCTATCTGAGATCCCTTTGCTATCTCTTGCTGCATACATGACTCAATGTCATCACATGAATCATCCATATTGTGGCATGAATCTATGTCACTTGACTCATTTGTAACACTCCCATCCTGAGTGTCATCACTGGGTAGCTCCATGCTCACATCCTCAGTATAGGAAAAGACTACAGTCTCCTGTATTGACTCCACATTGCAACAACTGTCATAAACATCAGAGCTGTCAGAGCTCAAATACTCCTCGCAGTCCTCAAAAATAACACCATCATCCAAGGTGTCAGAATCAATAGTGATATCTACAACATCCTCTACTCTCCCACTATCCACGGCATCAGCAACAGGCTCACATAAAGAACTGTTGTCCGAAAACTCAAATCATGTATCGTTGGTACTACTACCAACTAATGTAAAACTGCCAGCAATGGCAGTGGACATGTCACCAACCTGATTCGTGTCACTAACTCTGGTAGACTCAAGATGCTGAAACCCAGTACCATTATCTGCCAAAAAAATAGGCGCATCCACATGTCCTTGCAAAAACCCTCCACCCTCAGGTGTGCAAATAGGAATAGTAGCTGATCCACTAAGCATAGGAACATCTCTACCATAATCCGCGGCTGCTGAAAACTCAACATGGAGATTTCTGGATATCTCACCTGTAAACAACTCGCGTCTCTCCTCATATCTTCCCTGTGAAGAGGATCTATTGAACAAGGAAACCAAGTAGTTTGTTGCTTTATCGACAGTTGCAAGATCTAAAAGTGGCACATTTAATCTTTCTAGTTTCTCCATATCCTTAACTAAGGCATTTGTTTGCTTTCTTAACTTAGATAAACTGTCTAAGTTGTTTCCATGTTTTCCAGATTTTCTGTATTTGTCCATGACTACAAATAAAGCAAGAGTGTTGATCACTCAAGTCAAACAAGTAAGCTCAATGAACTCCACCCCAACAGGATGGTAGGAAACCGCTCTGATACCACTGTAAAGAGCCTTCCATAGACACCATATCTAACACTGTCAACACTGCTCCGATGTCCTATCAAACCCATACTGTGACTTACTATAAATAGTAAGTTCACACCAAATGACCTTCTAATCACCTCAACAAACCACGACGGGCGCAATAATGATCTGGCACTGGACATGCTGAAAATGGGGACATTACAGTTTGGCACTAGACTTGCTAAAAATGGGGACATTACATTTTCGTATTGCAAGAAATTGTATACATATTCAATATAAAAACAAGAGAATGAAAAATTCTGTAAAAAAATTGGTAGATCTTATGGACAATGAAAGAGATGAAAAAAAAATGCTTAAACAAAAACAAAAGTAAATGGAACAAGAACTTACCTCTTCCATTCATTGTAAGCTTGCAAAGGTGTAGAAATGAGGCACAGACACTTGAAGAAGGTCCACAAATCAATAATTCAACTCCTCCTTGCACAACCAAACTCTTGCTCAACCACCTATTTCCTCTTGCTCAAGACAAAATAACCTATTTGCACACCACAAATCAGAATGACAAGTCAACATAAGCCTTTCAAATCCACTTTTTAGGGTTGTGGATGTCAAAAATTTATAAATTATGCAAAAGAAAATGACTTAAACTTCATCCGCGGCCCCAAGTTAGGCGAAGTTTGTCCATAGTTAGCCATTTTCCGGCGGGTTCGCCCGGGTCCAAACGGCCTATTCGCTGGTTCGAACTTGGTCATTGTGGATCGGACCCTGTCCCGACCCACAGACGGACCAGACCACGGACCAGTTCGAACTTGGCCTGATCTGTGGGCCCTTAGGGACAAACTCAATTTCCTAGCAAGATTTCCATGAAAAAACCTTATCAAGTTCGAATTTACCCTTAAGAGTTACAAGTTCATGATTGAAATTCCATGATTGAGCCATGATACCGCTAAGAAGTGCAAGAAAAACCTAGACACCATCAAATTTCCCCTTTGGTTGTCCACATCCAAGTTACATTGCATTTGGAAAATCCTTAGTTGAGATATGGAATTCCAAAATTAAAATGAAAATCCTTGTTTGAGATAAGGAATTCCAAAATTAAAATTGAAAATCCTTAGTTGAGATAAAGGAATTCCAAAATAAAAAATGAAACTCTTGAGATAAGTAATTCCAAAATTAAAAATGAAAATCCTTAATTGAGATATGGAATCCAAAATCAAAATGAGAAAATCCATAATTGAGTTAAAGAATTCCAAATTTATAATGAGAAATCCAAGGTTCAAATGTGGATTATCATTTTTTAGATCAAATTTCTGTTTGCAATTCATGAAACCCCTCATCTAGTTCGGAGCTAATCCTTCAATGTGTCATCTACTAATCATTACATGCGTTCTCTAGTTTGGAACTAATCCTTACATGTGTCCTCTTGTTTGGAACTCACTAACAGGTGCACTTGTCCTCGATAAAAAATGAAGGAAATTTAAATTTTTTAAAGGAAAACATGAATTTAAAGCCTACCCAAATTGACATGAAGTAATGCAAATTTGAAATTCAAGCAAAATACTAATGAGGCTGGCCTTTATCAAATAAATTGTAATTCCTAATGGGAGCACTGATATATGAGAGATCAAAAACATCATTTCCACCCATCATTCAATGCATTCAAGGTGAATTGAGAGCAGATTAAGTGCGAATTTCCAGCAGAGTTATGAATTTATATTAGATTAAGTGCGAATTTCTAGCAGAGGTGCGAATATAGATCAGACCGAAGGCAAAATTCCAGAAATTAAGAGCACCAAGGATGCTAATTTGTGAGGAAGAAGGTGATCTATAACCTGATTTGAACAAATTCTGTCATAGAAATAATCATTTTCCTGACTTGCATAGGGCATCGTAAAAGGTTTCAAGTCAATTTCCAGGTTGCTGGAAATAAAATCAGTATACATTAAGATTCAATTTTGTGAAAAAGGTAAAAAACAAGAATTTCGCAAGGGAAGAGGATTTAAAGGCCAAAGGAAGAACTAATCTCTGCTATAAGTTCAGATCAGAGGTAAATTCAACAACAAAGAGGCCCTTTGTGAAGGAAAATATGTTAGTTACAAATAAATCAGAGCAGATTTCCTCACCAAACAGAGTATTTTTCAGATCTGGAACATAATTTCCGGAGAATTATCAAATGCTCCAGATTGTGAAGGATAAAATCAGAATTCATTCAAATTCCTTTAGTTTGGAAAAGAGGTGATAACAAGGGTTTGTGAGTCATTTTTGTAAGCAATGTCGATGATATTGATAAAACCCAAGTGAGTTTGTTGCTTAAGATGGATCTGGTTTTACCAACTCCCTTTGAAGAATTGTTTGTCACGAAAGTTATTTTAAGTTCCTTACAATTCCTCTATCCAAGCATTATCCATTGTTATCATTGCCCTTAGTTGTTAGCTTAGATTCCCTAACCTTTTCCCATTTGTCTTTTGTTTGAGTTTAAGTTAGTTTAGGAAGAAAGCCCATTCTTTTGGGGAATATTGTTCCACTGACTCCACCAACTTCATTAAGTGTTTGTTGTTGGCTAGATTTTGTGTGTTTGAGGAGAAGAACAAGGTGCTTCCTACTCAAATAATCTTATCTTCCAAATTTGATAATTAGGTGCAGCAAATTGATTTTGAAGGTTCTCCTATTATTTGCAATTCTTGTGGTAAATTGGGTCATGCTACTGCTGCTTGTTTGAGCAATAAATATCATTTTGTCTGTAGGAAAAGGTAACAAATGGCTACTTCTATTGAGTCTATTACTTCTTTCATCGAGGAACAAATGGTGGTTAATAGGGAAAAATATCCTATTGAAAGTGTTACCTCTCCTGAACTTGAGGAGTTGCATGAGGTATCTATTGGTGTTTTAGGATTTTAATCCTCATTACAAGAAAAAGAGTTTATGAGAGAAGGATCCCCATACTGAGCTAAATAAACAATCTTTGGAACAATTATTTAAACCACACTGATTTCAGGTTGGTAATTTGTAATGCTTTGTCTTTTGTAGTCTCATTGTAGCTCCTCCCGGTAGTTCTTTGATGTCTTGTTGTGCTTCATGCTCTATCCTTCTCTATGTACAAAATTCTAGGCCCTTTTTAAAGCCGTGCTTACCATAATTAGAAACATGCAATAACATTGTATGAATGTGTTTTTCAATATATTTCCATATAAATTTAGGTATTGATTTGCATTTTATTAAATTATATGATATTTTTATAAGGATTCAATTGTATAGTTTTTGGGTTAATTTTTATTGAATTGTATTTTACGAAATAGCAATTCATAAGAATTATTCTTATTAGTATAAAATTAGAAATGGTCTATTCAGCACTTATTACATCTAGGTAATACTCATAGAGATGAAGTATTAGGAGTTTTGGAGAAGTCATCTATCAAATCCGATAAAATATGAGTAGATAAAATTGAACAAAGAACTATGCAGTTGAATACTGATAAAACATTATATAACATGTTTCCATTCACAGTTCACAGTTAAAACTCTTAGTAATGTTGTATTTAAATGCCTTGAAGTTATTTGTAACTCTACTTTAACGGCATATGCAATGGGACATGTTATAGGCTTATAGCATTTGTTTACAAGTTGGTGAATTGCTATTTTATGCTATAATATATAAAATATTTGTTCACTATAAATTTTGTTGTCTTTTTAGGTTCAAGGTGCATTTGTTCAAGGTTTGGGTTACCATCTTTCGGAACAAAAAATTTATAGCAAACAAACAGGCAAGGTAACAGGTTTGCAAACCCAATTAAGATTTTGCCACAAGAAATATTCAACTCTGAATTTTAGTACATATTACTTCCTTGCTGAATGCACAATGCCAACTCTTTTAATCAAACATTCGAAGGGCTTGCTGTTGAGTGCAATATGTTGTCAAACGTCAATCCTTTAACCTTTTTGGATTCTTCATGTAGCAGCAAGTCTATGTAGTATGGAGAAAATAATCCTAATACTGTGTGACCAGAAGTGTTATAGGCATTATTTGAAGTTCGTAATCAGAGATATAATGTAAAATTGCACATTGCATTGCTTTAAAGTTTCTCTAACACGTTCTTTGATTGCATTTACGTGACAAAGTTGACAACGGATGGAACATGGGAATACAAGCCTCCTACATCCAAGGACATACCTGTTATCTTCAATGCGGCTCTTCTTTCTAACAGCTCTAATCCATATGGAGTTTTGCGTTCTAAGGTTCAAATTATGAGTATTAGTTCTTTAATCGTTACAGAGGATAGATGATTTCAGTTAGCATAATTTATCTTTTTACATGGTAGAAGATTCCAGAGCATTTGTCAAAATATGCTTTATATTTATTATGGACCATTTTCTATTGTTTTTCTCATTTAAATTTTTGAACAGTCTATTATCAATCTATTTTGAGTACTAATTCATTTCTGTTATTAGTGAGTTAATATTTTGTTTTTGAGAAGAGCTTTTAATGCATTTTTCTTTACAGTTTTCTGGCGAACCACCATATGGTATTGCATGTAGGTGAGTTTAATGCAACAGTTCAACTCGGATAGTGTACTATAGGAGTGATATGCTTTTGGTTCCTAAATCTGAAATTTGAATTATTTAAAAAGTACAAATAATTGGTTGCAGTGCTCTCTTTGCTGTCCGCCAAGCTATTGCTGCAGGGAGGTCAGAGTGGGGTAACAGTCAGTGGTTCTCACTACGCTCACCTGCAACAGTTGAAGAAGTTGCTGTAGCTGCAGCAGCCCCCCTATCCAAGCTCGACATATTGAATGTCAAAATTAATAACATTGTCACTGCATAACAGTGTATAGCAAAGTTGGTCTAAGATGTGAAAACTAGCATGGAAGTGAGATGGTTGTGGGTGCATGAAAATCCATCTTATATGCATCGTAGAAGTTACAGAGTTAATAAGGAGCTATTCTTAACATTGTACATGGATTGTGGTCTATGGCGAAAATGATCTAAGATGTGAAAACTGGCATGTAAATGAGATGGTTGTGCTTCATGAGAATCTATCTTATATGCATGGCAAGAGTTACAGAGCCAATAAGGAGTTATCCTTGTTAAATATTTGCACCTCAATTGTCTTCTGAGAGGAGGTTCTCTCCTTTGTAGCTTGTTCTACTTAGTTTACAAAGAAAACATGGAAAGAGATTCCTAAGAAAGTGCATATCAGGTTGCTGATGTTGTTATCTGGACACATATTATCCAATCTTTTTGATCTTGAATACCTAGAGCAACACTCATTTACGTTCTTTTTTTGCTTGTTGGTGACTGCAGTTCAGTTTGTTTACATAATTTTTTTCACTTTAGAATTTTCGTTCACCAATTCTATCTAATGTCCCCCTTGTACAATTTCTAGAATTTGGGCAGGATTCTTCTAATTCAAATTGCAGAAAATTTCTTTCTATCCATAAATTGCATACAACTCTCAATGTTATGCAAGGGTTATAACTTCTCTTATATCTTCTTGCCTTTTCTAATAATATTAATAATTATCCTTTGCAATTTAATCTTATTCTTATTTAGCTGCCGCAATGTTAGATACCAGAGATGGCCTTCATGTTATCGTTGTATGATAGTCTCTACTGTTTCAAAGAGTCCCCATGCAAGAATAAATGGATCATCACTCACTAGTAAAGCCGCTGCAATGATGATTATTGCTTCACCCGAGCCATTGCAATTAAGGAAGGTAATGGCAATTCGAGCTACACATTTTTTGGACCAATTCCCAAGCCTTCGACTATATCGAGAGTGCTGCGCTTCAGGAATCACCACAAACAAGTGTAAATAAGAGTGTTACAGCATGTAGATGGACTGTCCAATAATATTGAATCTTCTCATTCATGATACGCTCTGCAGTGATAGTTGGCTCAACCATAATCATCCCACTATGTGATGAGGTCAAACAAATGCCCAGAATAATATTATTAACCCAAACTTCAACCTTGGATCTCCAAGCATATTATTAATCATTGATATTTACTATCACTGGAACGAGACATGGGAATTTTTTTAGGTCTGCAAACATTGAACCATAAGGCTCAGGATTGAATTACGGGGAAGGATAGACAGACCAGACGAAGGAAAAAAGAGAGTGTGGCTCAAACATCACACATTAAGGGTGTGGTCCCATGGAGGGGGCGTCCTAAAAAAAATTCAGTGCCTGCTGTTGAGATTTTTTAGGATTATTTTAAAGTGGGAGGTCCCATGAATTTTGTAATAGAGTTTATTCTTAAAAATTTAAGCTCCACAATTTATGTAAGCAGGTGGTCTTATGAATTTTTTTAATTTAACATATTCAATTCACTAGACTAAATAAATAAAAAAGTTAAAAAATTTATTGATAAGAATTAATTTTTTTTATATCATTGACAAGTGGCAAAAAAAAGCCTAAATTGGTGGGGCAATTTCTAGCCCCCCACATTTTCCACCTGCTGAAATCTGCACCCTAAAAAGTAGGGGCTGCTACTTTAGAGGAGAAGATTCCAATTAACCCTGTAGCAAACTTTTTTTTTGGCTTCATGAGACCACCTACTTCATAAAAATAGATCCTGAGGCCCCCTCATGGGAGCACATCCTAACCTTATGTTCCCATGCGGTTGCTTAAGTGCAATTTCTGCTTAATTTTAAGCAGCTGGAGTGTTCCCATGCAATTTTAATCATTGATATCATTATTTGCAAGAAATACAACTAAAAATAATATTTATGAGGACTGCTTTAAAATAAGCAGCAGATGGAACCAGTGGGCCATCAGTTCCACAAATTGTGCCTTAAAAAGTTGAGCCACTGCTGAGCAGCAACATGGGGACTTGCCCTAAGCTTAGTGTGTTGTGGGCAAATTGTCATTAACATTTCTGTGACTTCTGTGGGTCCCCACAATTCATCTTGTTCACCATTACCAACAATGTTCCCGTCAGCATTAATCCCACCCAAAGTTCAATTTTTCAAACTCTTTTCTCCCGCCTGTATGTTCTCCAACGTCAACAAATAGGTTTATGACCGTAGCAAATCTCATTTTCACCCTACCTGTGCCAATATGGGAGCTTTCAAAATAATACAGAAAAGAAAAAGAAACAGAAATAAGCCACGCCCAGCAACATCATGCTTGAAGTGTCAATGTTGTTTTTCTTTTCTTCTCCCTTTACAAATTTGTTGATATCTGCAAAACTTTCATTTCTTGTTTCTGTATGGTGAAGAATGTGTCATATATTTATAATTGTCGAGGTTCTTAGAGCTTCATTTGTAGTCAAGTCCAATGCTTTTGTCTTGTTGAGGTTGTTGACATGGAAGATGTAAGTCTTTTTTCCTCGTACGCACTACGCTGTACGGAGTCAACCGTACGACAGGTTTTCCCTTCACCTATTTTCACTCCTACAGTTTTGACCGTAGGATAAGTGCTCTTTCGTACGCACTTCGTCACATATGCTCTTTGTGCAGTGTATGGTAATATTAATCGTGTGGCCTGTGGAGTGGTACGGTAATGTCGAGGAATGAAACCGAAGGGAGAAGTTACCCAACGGAGACAAACGTACCGAAGGGAGAAGTTACCTGACGGAAGTAAATGTGCCGAATGGAGACAAGAGTTCCGAAGGAGTTGCGCGAGTGGTTGTGTGTGACTAACGGTTGGCAGACAACTGTTTTGCCGATCATTGTTCCTCTACCGAACTCTATAACGAATTGCATAGTGTATAAATGTATGCGAGATTCGTTGATAGAGAGACTAAGTCTGTGGTTAACAATAATGGTTGTATTGCTGTAGAGGCTGCGAGGGCTAAGGCTGTAAGCCTGAAGAACAGTGTCATAGTGATAGAAGTTAGGTTGATTGTAAAGGCAATCTGAGCCTGAGTCTATTATTTGTATGTAATGTATTGGTTACTGTAATACGAAGGGGTGACACTCTGGTTCTTGGCTGGTGGGTTTTTTCCCGGAAGGGTTTCCCACGTAAATCTCTGTCTCATGTGTTTTATCTTGTGTGTGTTTATTTTCTCTGTTCTTATTTTTCCTATGCATCTTAGTAGATTTGATCGTTATATAATTTCCCCTGTAAATTGACATTTGGAAAGCGTTTCCGCAAGTAGCTTTCCTAACAAGTGGTATCAGAGCCAGACCCATTACCATTATTCTGTTGGATAGGGTTGGTTGTTTGGGTAGGGTTGATCGTTGGTGTCAA
>MU225256.1:15087574-15101834 GCA_018584345.1 Thuja plicata | reverse complement strand
CCATGATCGAGATGAGACTATTTATGCAAGTATGTTAATGGTGCACATAGTAAATTCTAGTACCTGATGGTTTTGTATTCGAGAGGTATATCAACATTGATGGGCTTTAGAGTCCATGTTTTTCTGTTTTTTGGAGATGCCAGTGCATACCTCGTCAAGTGGGAGATTGTTAAGTCTTTTTTCCTCGTACGCACTGCGCCGTACGGAGTCAACCGTACGGCAGGTTTTCCCTTCGCCTATTTTCACTCCTACAGTTTTGACCGTACACTTTGACCGTAGGATAAGTGCTCTTTCGTACGCACTTCGTCACATATGCTCTTTGTGCAGTGTATGGTAATATTAATCATGTGGCCTGTGGAGTGGTACGGTAATGTTGAGGAATGAAACCGAAGGGAGAAGTTACCCAACGGAGACAAACGTACCGAAGGGAGAAGTTACCCGACGGAAGTAAATGTGCCGAATGGAGACAAGAGTTCCGAAGGAGTTGCGCGAGTGGTTGTGTGTGACTAACGGTTGGCAGACAACTGTTTTGCCGATAACTGTTCCTCTACCGAACTCTATAACGAATTGCATAGTGTATAAATGTATGCGAGATTCGTTGATAGAGAGACTAAGTCTGTGGTTAACAGTAATGGTTGTATTGCTGTAGAGGCTGCAAGGGCTAAGGCTATAAGCCTGAAGAACAGTGTCATAGTGATAGAAGTTGGGTTGATTGTAAAGGCAATCTGAGCCTGAGTCTATTATTTGTATGTAATGTATTGGTTACTGTAATACGAAGGGATGACACTCTGGTTCTTGGCTGGTGGGTTTTTTCCCGGAAGGGTTACCCATGTAAATCTCTGTCTCATGTGTTTTATCTTGTGTGTGTCTTTATTTTCTCTGTTCTTATTTTTCCTATGCATCTCAGTAGATTTGATCGTTATATAATTTCCCCTGTAAATTGACATTTGGAAAGCGTTTCCGCAAGTAGCTTTCCTAACAGAAGAAAGGGGAGAATTTGAGAAACATATGTTCTGATTATTACTCGTGACGAGGATTTTGCAGTCGTGTTTAATGAGTAGTAAGCCCAGCATTGTTTTGGCTACTTTGAGTTTGGTGTTAATGTTAATGGGCATGGGCACCTCACTCTTCGATTTTCTTTCTTATGGCATGCAATAATGTGGATATGTTTTTGGTTGCTGGAATATCAAATGTTGGATAATGTCAATTCTAGAGATGCTGAAATTCTGGAAGATACTTATTCTAAAAATGATTTCCAGAATATGGGTTGGACCCGTTTGGTTCACCCGGGAGATGAGTGAGAAGATGTATTTTCTGCGTTTGGGTGCCACAATCTGAAATTGGTATACGAAATGAATAAAAAAAATTGTAATTGTTTATTTTTTAATTTCTTTGAATACAGTTAATTTTTGTTTTTTTAAATATAATTATGTTTTTAACATTTTGTAGGAGTTTTTTAATATTTATTTTATTTTTCTCTGAAAATAAGTAGATTTTTTTATTTTTATTTTAATTTGTTTATAGTGATGTCATAGAAAAAAAATATTCAAAGTTCATAATAGGCATGAATTTCCCAATAGTTTTAAAGATTCAACTAGTTTTTTACCATTGATTTTCAGAATCACATTCAATGATCCACTCAATTTAAAAATGATTTAGAGTGTCGATCTGAAAGTTTTGGTCATGAACACTCTTGTTGGCTCCGGATTCTGAATGACTAGCAATTGATTTTATTTAATAATTTTTAAATATTATCTATTCATTTCAATTTGCGTTTGAATTTTAATATGCGGCTGATAGCAGTGAGGGTATCTCTTGTGCAATGGTGATTTAGGTAAACGCCATGGAGGACATGGATTAAGTTAAAATAGAAATTAATAAAATATGGGCTTAACCCCCAAAAGATTAGAGAATAACCCTAAATCCCAACACCCATGTAACTCAATTTCAATTGCCTTGGATCAAAACTAATAACCACATTCAGGGCAGCGATTTAAAAAAATTGATTGTAGCCTAGAATGATTCACAGAATTACATGAAATCTTTAATAGTAAAAAATGGAGGTAATGATCAAATTCAATCTTGATGTGCATCATAGAAAGATAATAATGGCCAAATGAAAATGTTTCCTCATGCCCATAGACCCGACGAGAATATTGAACTTGGTTTGGAGAAGTCACGGACTCGACAACATATTAAATTTGGTTTTATAAAAATTGGAATTGGAATTCGAAATTCCAATTCCACCTATTTGGGTGGAAGATGCATGTGCCCATTTTGGGGCAAAATTGGAATTTCCAAATTCCAATTCCAATTTATTTGGATGGACACAAACATGGAAGAAACAAAACTAGGAATTAGATAATGTCAATTCCAGGCATATTCTAGCTACCAAACGGGCCCTATAAAGGTTTATAGGATAAGAACACACAAATTCTTTAATTTTTTATCTAGAATTCAAAAGGTTTAAAGGGGTTTGAGTTATTTTAATAGGCTCTTATGTTATTGTCTGTTTATTCTAAATTTATAAATTCAAGTACATTCATTGTTTCTATTCTATTGTATTTTATATGAAATGAAATTATTCAATATAATTATTTTTTATCTATATTTACAAATGTACAATAACATTTTTATCTATTTTCTAATATAATTTTATATAAGTTTATTTCTGAATAATATTTAACATTTGTGAATTATCAAAATCAGCCATATTTTCTATACTTTCTTTATTCTATAATTTTTTTGATTACCATGGACTCTTTCACATATTACGTGATTCTATTTTTACAAAGCAATGTTTTATGTGTTGATTCATGTAGGTTTATGTTCTTACATATTTTCCTAGGTTTGTTTATAAACCTAGTTTATTTATATGGGTTGACTCCATGCTTTTCACTTTCACATTATATAAAGTTATCTAGTAGTGCGTGGATATGATTTTGTTCATTTAGTACTAACTACAAAAGACTATTAGTATAAATAAATAAAAATTGTGAAAATTGATAAATTGTAAGAGTTGTACTCTCTTTGTTTTGAATTAGGTAAAAACGGGTTTTGAAGGGGCCCCGAAACCCTGTACAAAGAAGAAACTTAAGATAAAGATTTAAGAGTTCCTAGCACACAATAGACCAACCAGACCAAAAAGCCAGATCCCCCAAGAAACACGCAAGAAATCACTGTCGAAGATGAAACTTTGAATACCAACGGCCCAGGAATAAAACCAACATCAAGATTATCCTTTAGACCTCTCTTTGTCGATTAACAATGTGAAACTATAATGATATCTTTTGTAAGTGTATACAAAATTTAAATTTATTTAAGCAACAAAGATTACCATATGATATTAATATATTTCTCCATAATTTATGATATTAGATTTTCTTAATTGTAACATTATTTTCAGTGGGCTATGGTCCATGATATTGTCGAATTCATCTAGGCCCACACATGACTTAAAACAATTCGGGACTACCCCATTCTCTATGTAGAATACATCAAACTCTACTATAAATGAGGCATACATGCCCTACCCCTATAAGATTTGAACTTGTGACCTCTCTTTGAAGATTATAAGCTCTCCAACACTAGGCCAACTCAAGTGTACAGGCCTCCATAAGTGTACCTAAAGAGAACTATTAAATACGACACATGTCCATACTAACTCATTTGTGCTCCTCAAGAAGTGGTCTCAAAGATTGTCTTAATTTGTGATCTTAAGTCGTCTATTAAATTTATGTTTTAGTACGCGCTCACCCTAACTTCATGCTTCTCAAAATCATGTGTAAATTTTAAATCACTTTCAATTTTTTAGAGTAGTTTTCTTGTCAAGTCTACTACCGAAAAACAAAATTTCAAGTCCACATGGGCAAATATCATATCACATTAGTATGTTTTTTTTATGAAGACTTTCAAAATGGTCTGAAAAGCAATAAGACCAATAGGTGTGCACTAAATCATGTTCAATGGTGTGTTGATGTGGCACCACATGAGTGGTTTTTTGAAATTTAGAGGCATCTTTTTGGGGATATGCATTGATGGAACATTTTTTTTAGTGTACCACTTTTGGATTATTTTGTTTACCTACTAGTCTATTCTCTTCACCTACTATAACACCTATTTGGATTTATATTTATGTTCATTATGTGTGTGTGTGTGTGTGAACAGATTTGTCCTTCGAAAAGATATACAAAGAAAGACCCAAAATGCCAAAATAGAAGAACAAATGCTACCAACAGTTGGATGAGTTATCATTGGATTGATAACTCTCCTCTGAATTGAGAGGTACAGCTCTCTCTTATGATTTACAATGAATGAAATAAAGATTATACCTTTAACTAGAAGGCATGGAAGGCACACTAACATCTACTCATAAACATGATGTAATTGCGATTTTTAGATTAAAGACGGACAAAGAAACGAATAAAGACCAACAGACCATTGATCTAACTTTCCCAGCACATAGAAACAAAAGAAAAGTTAACATCTTGTTTTACGAACATATGAGGCATAAAGCCTACAGACTCCATAACACATACTTGAACTTGACAAAATGAGACAGGACAACGTTTAAAAATGATTGGAATCACCAAAATATTTATTTCAATCGGGAACACATATACTAAAACCTACTGATCAAAATATACATTTCCCCTTTATTCTTAAACATTTGATAAAGTGACCAATAGATCAATTATATCCCTGCCACATTCACAAGTCTATAAAAACAAAATATTATTCCCTTTCATCCCTCTGCCAAAATTACAAAATCTTCATAAAGTGGAAAATCCCCTCCTGTACCCAACTGACTGCTAGAAAGAAGAACCCTCGCTTCATCAAAATCTTCCAATAAATAATCTTCAACCTTTCTCGATTAACTGATTCTTGGATACTTTCACCTTATTCTTTCACTTCCCGTAACTTTCAGCTTTTATCCCATAACTGATTCTTAAAAATATTTTTCATTCATTCCCAAAGTATTTCTTTTTTTAGAATACGATATCTTTATAAACTATTGATTTTAAAGTTTATAAGGATATGGTTTAACATCTTAAATTATATTTGGACAAGTGGCATTTGAATATGTTAAACCAAAAATAAAAATATTTGTTATGTTGGGCGGACTAAAAATATCTCTGACAAAACAAATGTGTCTCCATGCGGGGGCATAAAGTTTTATTTCACCGTTGGATCGAGCTCAATTTTTGATATGTTTCCAAAATCCTAGTTTTCTACAACTTCACCGGAGTGATTGAGAAAATTATGTCGAAGCTGGAAGTTACACATCTCTGAGTATAGGTATATAAAACTACAGAAAATCAGATTTCTTCATTTTCTCTTGCATTATTTCATTTGGCTTATCTGTCAATGCTGAGCATAAATGGAATTGAAGTATCCATTAAAATAATAATTAATAAGGTACTTATATATGTAGGCACCACTTTGGATTATTCACAATCTTAAAATCATGTGTTTGCATTAAAAAACACGCATTTATTCCTTCCAATAAACTGGATTGCCAAACTTCTGCAACTTTTGAACTCTGAACCTCAACTTGAATCATTTTGAATGCTTGAAATTGAAGCACTACCCCTTAGTACATTTACAAAGAAATGAAGCACATAAAAAGGAATGGACTAGCTACCACCCAAGGCTTGTTATAATTTACATCCGACGGTTGAACCTTGAACTTTAAACTAAAATAGTTCAAGGTTTGTAGTTCAACGTGAGGACCAACTTTGCAACACATGTCACTTACTTCGCATAACTCAAAAGAAAGAAAAACACGGAAGCCAATAAATGACAAGAAAGAATAAGTGGTAACAATGGCTCCGACTGGGGATGTGGACTGAAAAGGACATGAAGAATCTAGCATCTCTGGTTAATAAAGAGTAGTGCCTAGCCCTTGGGCAATGGAGTGAAAGCCGATAACAAGGAGCTTCTTGCAGATGGCTGAGGGGAGTAGGGAAAAACACAAGAAGCCAAAACTAAGGCAGTAGAAAAGAAAACACACCAAGACACCTAAATCTAAAGCACAACAAAAATTATTTACAAGGGATAGGCAAGCAACCCATACCTTCATAGATGCATGTGTTTCTCAAGTGAAGTCATTTACCGGTTGAGAGAAGTACTTTCCGGTTTGGAAAAGTGGCTGAAATGTAAGAAGTACCAATCCTAACAACCATACTACAACCACTGTGAGGAAAGGCCCAACAATAAAATGTGCAAGCCTCTTAAATAGAATGTCAGGTGCAAAAAGCCACTCCACATTGTAAACTTATGGCTACAATGTGTTAACACCATGTTGAATAAATCGATCAGCATAAGGAATACCAGTATCTTCCATGTGACTCTTTGAAAAATAAATAAGAGCCTCGGTAGTGCAACCTTCTTCTAAATTGTGAGTATGATTAGTAACAAATTCCACATTTAAATATGTATTTGGATCTACAAGAACTTTACTTTCAAAAGATGCATCACTATCATTAACTTCAAGACCAAAAGATTCCAGCATGGGATGAGTATCAAATGACTCATTTTCACAATCAAATTTGAATACCTCTAATACAACTTGTGTATGTGATATTAGAATAGAGGTAAACAAGTTATTGTTACTACCATGCTCTTCTAATGATTTGGGATGCAAATATTCGTCATTATCTTTCACATGATCAAATTGGAGAGACTCATAATCCGTTTGTATATCAGGATAAGAAAAATCATTCAGCTTTTCACCACTACACTTTTCTTTATCATGCTTGTTTTTTGTATCTGTCTGATCAAGACCACTCACTGGAACTGCATTAGATACTTCAAATTCAAAAGAATCAAATTCAAAAAAAGTAACATTTTTCATAATTTTTTCGTCTAAATTTTCATTTCCAATTACTTGCTTTTACTGCTCCATTATATCAATCTGATCATCGTTGCTTGCTGGAAAAGCATTAGTAACATCAAATGTAAAAGACTCAAATTTTGAAAAGGAAATACTTTCAAGTAAGCTTGCATTCAATATTCCATCATTGGATCTGTGTTCAATGGACGATGCATGTGGGTATGTTAATGAGTTTTCTGCTAGTGTGGTATGATCATATATATCTTTTAATGCATCCTCATGCTCAACATGTAAATGATATATTCCAGCAATGCTAGAAGGACTATTTTCAATCACAAGAGGCGATTGGAAGTCTTGATCATTAAAAGAAGTCAAATTCTAGAAACAAGAAATAGATTGTGTTGGTTGCACTGTTTTCATGACATGTTTGTTCTGTAAAGGGATTTTCTTTGGATACACATTTTGGTCACAAAGATAAATTTCAGATTGAGATATATTTGCAGGATATATATCCACACACTTTATTCCACTCAAAGTCATACAATCATCTATTTCCACAGCTTCCCTTTGAGCATCTTCTAGATTTTGTAATTTCTTTCGCCTTAACAAAAATTTGATCTCAGTTTGCAATGAAGCAATAAAAACATATAACTGATTATTTTCAGTTGGTTGACTCGCTTGAGGCATTTTACCAACACATCTATTAAATCTGTCAATGAAACTTCTCATATATTCATTTTCCTCCATCTTGATTTGAACAAAATTTACTAGTAATTCACCTATATCAACTGCAGATCCAAATCTATCTAGAAATTTTACCTCCAAGTCGTTCCAACAAGTAATGCATCCACTTTGTAAATTCTGGAACCAATCTGTAGCTTTACCAATCAGGCTTCCAACAAACAATCTCACATAGACATTTTCTTCTTGTACACCAAGAATACTACATGCAACATTGAATGCTTTAATGTGATATTCCAGGCATTTATTTTTATCTCCAGCAAATGTAGGAACATACTCTTTCAGACTTTTAGGTAGGGCTGAATGTAATGATAGAGCAAGAGGCCCAAACTAGGGTCTCATTGGCTGGGCTGCAACCAACGCCATAATACACTGGACTCTTTTTAACCAAAAGATTCTGAAAATTATAACACGGAGTTGCCAATCTCTTTTACACTGAGATAATTTAAAAACTGGAGAAAATAATTAAAAGCACCAATCTTCAGTTTCGATCCCCAGCGGAGTCGCTAAAAATCTGTTAGTAAATAGATTTGTCCTTCAAAAATATATACAAAGAAAGACCCAAAATGGCCCAAATAGAAGAACAAATGCTACCAACAGTTGGATGAGTTATCATTGGATTGATAACTCTCCTCTGAATTGAGAGGTACAACTCCCTCTTATGATTTACAATGAATGAAATAAAGATTATACCTTTAACCAGAAGGCACAGAAGGCACATTAACATCTACTCATAAACATGATGTAAATGCGATTTTTAGATTAAAGATGGAGAAAGAAAGGAATAAAGACCAACAGACCATTGATCTAACTTTCCCAACACAGAGAAACAAAAGAAAAGTTAACATCTTGTTTTATGAACATATGAGGCATAAAGCCTACATAATCCATAACACATACTTGAACTTGACAAAATGAGACAGGACAACGTTTAAAAATGATTGGAATCACCAAAAGATTTATTTCAATCAGGAAAAACATATACTAAAACCTACAAATCAAAATATACATTTGCCCTTTATTCTTAAAAATTTGATAAAGTGACCAACAAATCAATTATATCCCTGCCACATTCACAAGTCTGTAAAAACAAAACATCATTCCCTTTCATCCCTCTGTCAAAATTACAGAAACTTCATAAAGTGGAAAATCCCCTCCTATAGCCAATTGACTGCTGGAAAGAAGAACCCTTGCTTCATCAAAATCTTCCAATAAATAATCTTCAACCCCTTTCCCGGTTAACTGATTCTTGGATACTTTCACCTTGTTCTTTCACTTCCCGTAACTTTCAGCTTTTATCCCATAACTGATTCTTGAAAATATTTTTCATTCATTCCCAAAGTATTTCTTTTTTTAGAATACGATATCTTTATAAACTATTGATTTTAAAGTTTATAAGGATATGGTTTAACATATTAAATTATATTTGGACAAGTGGCATTTGAATATGTTAAACCAAAAATAAAAATATTTGTTATGTTGGGCGGACTGAAAATATCTCTGACAAAACAAATGTGTCTCCATGCGGGGGGCATAAAGTTTTATTCCACTATTGGATCGATCTCAATTTCGGATAGGTTTCCACAATCCTAGTTTTCTACAACCTCACCAGAGTGATTGAGAAAATTATGTTGGAGTTGGAAGTTACACATCTCTGAGTGCAGGTATATAAAAATGCAGAAAATCAGATTTCTTCATTTTCTCTTGCATTCTTTCATTTGTCTTGTCTATCAATGCTGAGCATAAATAGAATTGAATTATCCATTAAAATAATAATTAATAAGGTAATTATATATGTAGGCACCACTTTGGATGATTCACAATCATAAAATCATGTGTTTGCATTAAAAAGAATGCGTTTATTCCTTCTAGTAAACTGGATTGCCAAACTTCTACAACTTTTGAAATCTGAACCTCAACTTGAATCATTCTGATTACTTGAAATTGAAGCATTACCCCTTAGTAAATTTACAAAGAAATGAAGGATCATAAAAAGGAATGGACTGGCTACCACCCAAGGCTTGTTACAATTTACATCTGACGGTTGAACCTTGAACTTTGAACTAAAATAGTTCAAGGTTTGTAGTTCAACGGGAGGACCGACTTTGCAACACATGTCACTTACTTCACATAACTCAAAAGAAAGAAAAACACGGAAGCCAATAAACAACAAGAAAGAATAGGTGGTAACAATATGCTATTTCCATTTCATATTTGATATATTATCATTAGTATATTATATTGATTTATATTTTTTATTTTAATTTGTTATGTTATTTCACCAATTTCAACCTTGGAAAAAAGAGGGGTGTCACATTCTAACCAAAAATGAGATCTAGCAACTTCATATTTGATGATACAATAGATTCTATAGCATCCAAAATATTGAAGAGTATTTGTGCATCATCCCATGTTTGTAATTCTAGAAAGATTCTTTCGATTTGAACCCACAACTGACTCTTGTCAACATCATAACACTTGGACCCTTAATTTCCTAGAGAACGAAAACTGAACATGATACCAATTATTTTCCACAACCTTAGAAAATTCCTTACATATAAATAAAGGAACTAAACAATCCAATGCACACTAAACTAAAATCAACCTTGTCTTTGTAAGATCTTGTCAAATTAGTACTAAATGTAGGAATTATATGATTCTTTTATTAATCCATCCTTAGAGAATCCTTCCATGTAAATAAAGGTTTTAAACCAATCTAGTGTAGAATAAATTGAAATCGGCCTTGTCCTTGTAATATCTTGTCAAATTTCATATCAATCACAACTTTAAATAAAGTACTAAATGTAAGAAATTATAGGATTCTTGTAGCCTCCACTTAATCCATTGGCTCAATGTGAATTATAAGAAAATTTGAATGTGTCATAGTCTTATTATAGACTGATGTATTACAATCTCTTTTCTATCAACTATTGTAACCAAGACCATTGTCTCCACATTACCTCGAAGCAATATACATTATTTCTTGGTATTTTCCCTAATATTTTCTACTTTGAAATTGTATAGTCCTAAAAAGTTAGCACCAATGATTGGATGTCTTTTAGGACCTATTGACTCCATTTTGGTGATTTCGAGATCCGACAATCGCTTATTCTCATTTGTCCTTTTTTCCCAACTCCTTTTTCACATCTGTCAATGGATCTTCACCATGTCTTATGCATTTTTACCTAGGGGTACAGTCGAAGTTTGACTGCACCCCCAAGGGTGAGGTCGAACTTCGACTTCACCCCCAATGGGTTTGCCTTGATAGGACCCAAAGTCCGATATCTGGACCCTTCTTCCTATGTATTTTTCATTTCTTTTCTACGTCGACCTGCCCTCATTTGAATCTCAAAATGATTATAAAATGATGCTCTATCCCCTCATTTTGCAACACATAACATACATCAAGCAATTGTGCCAATATAATGCAAGCATAAGCATTCCAACATTGAAGCATTCAAGTGGTGAAGGCAAGGCATCTATGCAAGGTCTCCAAGTCTTCTTCATAGATCCATTCAAGCAAGTCAATCTACTTCCTTTGATGCAAGATTTATTTCTCATGATGGCCAAGTAGAGATCTTCTCAAGTGGCACAAAGAGGTTTATTCCATTCTTCTTCAAGTAGAATAACTACATTTATGATCTAGAGATGGTGATTATGGATCTCATACATTGGTGAGGACATCCTTGATCTTCCTATATCTCCATTCCAAGTTCAAATGCAAGCATCTTCATGAATTTGTGTGATTGCTACATCCATTCAGGAGGGTTTTACACAAGGTGAATCAAACATTTACCTTCCTTTCCTTTCCACATTTGCATTTACATATCAATTTCAAGGTCAATTCCTAAACCAGGGCTTGATATTAGTGGTTCACCCACTTTTTCTTAAAAAAAATTCCTGAACCGGGGCTTGACCAGGGCAAGCCCCTTTCCACAAAAAATTTCCTTTTTTTTGTGTGCAGGAATAGGTCTTGGTACAACGGAACTAGATTCAGGTATTTTGGGGGTTATCTCAGAGATTGGAATTAGAAAGTACACAATCCCAAATAGAGAGGTGTAGTCGAATCTCAACTTGTACCTGAAAAGTCAACTTGTTGATCAAGGCCTCATATTTTCATAGTTGGAAGTTACAGGTGCCTGGGTCCCACATCCATAACGATTTCAGTCTGCAACATCTCTGTGACTGGGAATTGCAGTTTCAAGGCATATCACCTATTAATTCATTTCAATGTACACAAATATTTCTCCAATCTTGCATTTACTTTCAGTTCTATCATTGCATCAGTTATCCTTAGTTACTTTTCAGATATGTGCTTATTCATTAATCAAATAGTCAAATCCATTAATTCTTTAATAGTGGAAATAGGTATTATCCTCCTCCCTTTGCATCTAGGCTTTGCATTTGTACTCTTCATCTTGGGTTGTGCTAATCAAGCTTGGGTACAAAGAGGTTGGGTTTGTCTATTTCCCAAATGTATAGGCCCCCTACACAAAAAAACACAACACAAAAGGAATTTGGTAAGTGATCTCTACCTTAGCATTGCTCACCATTTCCCCTATACATAAATAAATTTCTAAAGGTTAATTTTTCTTTTTTAATTCTTATTGTATGCGCTATAATTGTCTTTAAACTCAAATTGAAGGTTTTCCTGTGACTTAAGAATGAATTTGTCTGATATGAAGGCTTTTATTTTTAGGAAGTTGTCCAACATTTTTACAATGAATTCTTTTCCCAATCTATTATACCATCTTGTTAGCATTTTCATTTTCCCTTTTAAGAACAAAGTTCAAACAAACATTAAATGAGGTAAAACCTCTCTTTGAATTATAAGGCAACAAAAACTTATAATTAAAAATATTAAAATTATGAACCACATTTACAAGATTCAAATGTTGTTTAACTTTTGATTCCAATTTCTCAATTTTGTAATACTTGTTCCTCTAATATCTAATACAAAGCTAAAATGGGTTTTGAATCGACATGCAAAGATTTTCTTGTTACTTTTTGAATGAATGAATGAAGGATTTTAATGACATCCATAAGACTGATCAGTCTGAGGGACTATGGGTTCACATCCTTAAGTTATCTCCATATTCTGGGGAGATATCAAAGATGAGCTAAAATGTAATGAAAAATAAAGATAACACCATTCACTTAACCCCGCATATTGAATACAAAATGTTAGAGTGCTAAGACCTAAATTGTTAAGAATAGAGGAGGGATTCTAATACATTGAATAGGTTTGGGAAGGTTAGGGGCCCTGAGGTCCACACCTAATCTCCCAGTATGTGACATGTATTCTTTGAAAAGTAAAATATAAAATATCAGAGTAAAAATCAATGCAAATACTAACCTATCAATATCACTGATATAGTTTATCATGTCAAAAACTGGGTTGTATTTACAAAGAAAAGGTGTCTATATAAAACAAAAATAACCACAATATCACAGTCATCTGTGTTAGAATAGTCCCAAAGGATAACTGAGAGGGGGGGGGGATGAATCAGTTATCAGTAACTTTAATTCTTTTTACTTCCTTAACTTCATAATAAAATAAAGTAAATGCTTAATCAGATAACACAGTACAAAACACACAATTTGATTACGGGGAAACCAAATGGTAAAAACCTCAGTGGGAATTAGCACCCACAATGAACTATACTTGTTTATAGTAATCCCTGTTAGAAGATATTTCAACCCTGTTAGGAGTTGTACTTTACAATGCAATAAGTATAGTGACCTGGTTAAGGGTCTGACCCTGTTAGGAGTCTTTTACAAATAACCCTATTAGGGGTGAGGACTCACTGTCCAAAAGCTCACTGCTTCAATGGTGAAGGCTACAACCTTCTATAGAACAGATATGCACTATATCTGATGATGAACTGTAGAGTAGACCTACTGCCTTGATCAGTTCCAATGTATTATAATCTTCTACTTCTTCTTCACATAAAATCTTGATGAATGAACCACAAGTGATATTCTACTCTGTACATTTTCTGTCTCTTTTCGTATCATTCACACTTAGCGTATCACAAATGACTTGCTATAAGTATCTTCCTCAAAGTATGATATCATGGGACCTGTAAGGAAACTCTTCATAACATCCTTGTTGGCTTTACTAAGCACGCAAACAATATTAAGTCCGAGCAACACAAACTGAATAGATGCGACACTTCACTAAGTCGGCTTCACCAAATTAACTCTAACTTTGTAATCTTCTTGAAGCACATTTGGCACCTTTAGTTAACTATCATCAACTCATAACTAACCATGAATATACACATGCATATCCTGAAGATAGGCGCAACTCAAGAAACACATTACATACATCGGCTCTGAACAGATACTCTTCCAGAACTGTAACTGCCACTAACAGAATTACACAACTAGACTAAAACATCATATATGGATCTGTGTGTATGAACATAACATAATAAAAATGTCGAAAACATGTATCTAACCACGCAAGGCTTGATATCATCATTCTGATGAGTACATACAGAATCACTACTATGTATTATATGTTGTCATCAATGACAAACATACAATCAATTAACTGCACAGAAACAAATCTCCAACAATCTCCCCCTTTGACATTGATGGCAACATATGATATTAAAAACATCCTCTATTCATGGTGTCCTCTTTCTTATACAATCTTCTCAATATCCTCATCAAGGA
>MU225256.1:15044735-15062238 GCA_018584345.1 Thuja plicata | reverse complement strand
GGTGAATCATCTAAAGGCAAAAATATTGATGCTAAGGTCAACTATACATACACCAATAACGACAATGTCATTAATATGGTTGAACCTGTTGATGCTGAATATTGTAATGTCATCATTCTCAAGGGAAAGGAAGATTCTTTCAAGTCTAAAAAACCTTTCATGTTACGAGGGTATACACCTCCATCTTCTGAACAAGAGCAGTCTCAAGTCAGTGCTAATGTTGTTACTCGATCTCGCGCTAAAATAATTCTCAAAGGCCCTGAGCCTTCTATATCTACATCAAGTCAACCTTCAGACAAAGCTAAGGTTGACTCTGCTACTAAGAATCCAAAAGTGGGTTCCTCATCTAATGCTGCCAATTATAGCATTCTCAACCAATTACAACGTACTAATGCTCAGATAACTATTTTTGAGCTCCTCAAAATCTCCTCTACTCATAGGAAAATCTTGAACAAATCCCTCACCGAGGCAAATGTCCCAAAAGATCTTGATCTCGACCAGTTTCAATCCATGGTAGGTCACTTGACCTCCTCAAATTACTTGTCTTTCTCTCTAGCCTAAATATTTGCTCTACTAGTTTCCTTATTGAGTTAGGCTATGGCGAAGATTGCATTGATTCTCACAAAAAGATTACCATTAATGCCTATGATGAGGAAGAACGTAAATCCAAGGGGCTAGTTGTGTTTCCAATTAGAGTTGGTCTTGTTGAACGAGATGTTATCTGTCAAGTGCTTGACATACCTTTGGCATACAATATTCTGTTAGGAAGGACATGGATCCATGAAATCTAGGCTGTCCCTTCCACATACCATCAGTGCATTAAGTTCCCATTTCAAGGATCTGAAGTGACTATACCTACTAATACACGCTATGATTGCAATGCCCTCACAAGATCTACTGACATCTTTGTGCCTACCAACAGAGAATCAGTTGAACTCCTTGAGAATAAATTAAAAGAAATGGAAAAGAGTTTGACACTCAAAGAAACTGATATGGGAGGATATCAGATTGAACCTGTTCTATCTATTACATCTTTGCCTTTGTCTCCACGCTCTTTTGGGAGACCTTCTGAAAGCACTAAACCATCTACGGTTCCCCCTCCAACAAAGTATGGTGGTACCTTTGTACAAGCCATAGTACCATTAGAAGAAGAAGCTGAAAATAGAGCTATCAAAGCTTGGATCTATGAAGGAGAAGACAATTCTGAAAAAACTCCTTATGACATAAAACCTGAGCAATATGGCAAAGGTTTATCTATTTTGCAATGTTTTGGCAATAAAGGAAATGGTCCCATAGGTGCAAATCATAAGGGATTGATTGCACCACTTGAAGCTATTGGTCATAGAACACACAACTCTACAAGTATCGGCTTCCAGAAACTCACATTCCAACTGGGAATAAATAAGTTTGTACCTCGAGAAGATAAGAAACCAACACCTGAAGAAACATCTAAAACTGAAAAACCTGAAGACAGCTCTGATGAGGATACTTTTCCTTATCCTATTCCTCCAGACCTGGCGACATTCTTTGTTGAGCCAGATAACTTTGTACCATGTGTCAGTATAGCAGACACTGACAGTGATTCTGATACCACCACTTCACTTGCTCCATTAACTTATGAAGAGTGGAAAAACATATATACTCTGAACCCTAGTCATCAAGGTGATTATACATACCACCACACTTTCAAGAATAGTTTGACCAAGAATTCCAATCACTTCTCATTACACAAGAGACGAATGATGTTACAAACACTAATGAAGTACCTAGGTCAAGAGGTGCTCATCTGACCATAGCAAAGGTTCTAGGTAGAACTCATCCCAACTGGGGACAAAGGGTTGATTTTACTCACATTCTTGACATGACACCTAATGTTGAAACAAACTCTCATGAATATGAGTTCGACAGCTTGTCATATGCCACTTCTGACAGAGATATAGATACAGCTAATGCATATGAAAACCTTCTCAAAGTAGGTGAATGGTCTAGTGTAGGGTCACATGAGTCCGACTCCCTAGGTGTTAACATGTCATCTACTACGGTCGTTAGGAATCAAAGGAATTTGACTATACCTCTGGATGAGATCGCTTTGGGTCTTGACTTGCTTGTCCATGCCTTTGATGATTATACTGTGAACGCACTTGAACCCATCACTCCTCTTTCACTTCACCATCATGAGCTTATAGACTGGAACTCTACCTCCCCATCTAATGAAGTCCTTACATTCCAGAATGATTATGCTCTTGCCTGCTACCTACATGTTGTTGAACCTGTAATGTCTCCCACTAGTGAAGCAAGTGTCAACATGACTGATACTGACATCAAGTATCTTAGTCACAAAATAAAAAGAAGAAAAAATAGGCGCTCTGATGGTGAAAACCACATTGTGGCAGTATCAGAGCCTAAAATAGTCAAAATAAAAGACATATCCAAGGGTGAAAACCTCTCTGAGGTGCCCGAGGATGAGATACTTGATGCACTTCCAATTCATTTTCAGGAAAGATCATCTGTGCTTATTGAACCAACTCAACCTATCAACTTGGGTATAGAGGCAAAACCTCAGATTATTCACTTGGCACAATCACTATCAGAGGCAGAAAGAGAGAAATTCACCACATTCTTTAGAAGCAAAAAGATTAACTTTGCATGGAAATATTCAGACATGCCAGGATTCGACCCTAATCTAATCATGCACCATTTGTCCATTGCACCAGGTGTTAAGCTCATCAAGCAGAAGCTTCACAAAATGCATCCACATGTAGCTCTACTTGTCAAAGCTGAATTGGAGAAATTGCTCAAGGCAGTGTTTATCAGAGTAATTGATTATGCAGAGTGGATCTCTAATATTGTTCCAGTATCAAAACATGATAAATCTATAAGAGTCTGCATAGACTTCAAAGACTTGAATTTGGCATATCCTAAGGATGATTTTCCATTGCCTAATATTGATATGATCATAGATATGATGGCAGGGTATGAAATGTATTCACTAATGGATGGTTTCTCTGGCTATAACCAGATAAAAATTGTGCCAGAGGACCAAGAGAAAACTGCCTTCACATGTGCCTGGGGCACCTTTTGTTGGAATGTCATGACCTTTGGACTCAAAAATGTCGGTCCTAAATATCAGAGAGCTATTACCACCATATTTCATGACATGATGCATAAAACAATGGAAGATTATGTGGATGACACTTTAGCTAAGAGCATGCACTAAAAAGAAACATCTTGTCGAACTAGGTCCTATACTAGATCATATGGAACAATTCAGTCTGAGACTCAATCCTAAGAAATGCACATTTGGCGTAACATCTGGAAAATTGCTTGGCTATATCATTTCTACCAAAGGTATTGAAGTAGATCCTACAAAAGTACAAGCTATCATGGAAATGCTACCACTGAAAAATATTAGACAAATGAGAGGACTTCAAGGCCGACTGCAGTCTATCCTACATTTTATCTCTCAATTGGTGGACAAGTCCCAACCATTTACCAAAACTTTGCACAAGGGTGTGGCTTATCAGTGGAACAAAGAATGTGATGAAGGGTTCACACAAATCAAACAGTATCTTTCCAACCCACCAATCTTGATGCCTCCCATTCATGGGAAGCCACTTATGCTTTACATATCTCCTACGGATACATCATTGGGTATCTTATTGGCTCAAGCAGATCAACACAACAAAGAGAGGGCTATCTACTACATTAGTAGAACTATGGTCTCATATGAAATGAAATATTGTGCTATAGAGAAGGCTTGTCTTGTAGTGGTGTTTGCTTCACAAAAATTGCAGCACTACATGTTGGCTCATATGACACGTCTAATTACTAAAATTGATCCTCTGAAATACTTGCTCAGTAAAGCTACCCTCACAGGTAGACTAGCTAAATGGGTCATGCTTCTCAGTGAATTTTATATTGAATATGTCAAAAGGAAAGCCATTAAGGGACAGGCAATAGCAGATCAATTGGTTGAAGCACCTCTAGTAGATCATCAACCATTGCACATTGAATTTCTAGATGAGTCCATATTACTTCTCACATGTCGATCATAGACTATGTTTTTTGATGGTTCATTTACCCAACAGGGGTCAGGTGCTGGGATCCTGTTCATCACACCTCAAGGGTACTCTTTACCAAAAGCATATAAGATGTTGTTTCCTTGTATGAATAACATTGCTGAGTACGAAGCCCTAATCAATGGTATGAAGATTGACCTTGAGTGGCGTGTAGATGAACTAAATGTTCTTGGAGATTCACATCTAGTCATCAATCAAGTCAATGATATCTATCAAACAAGGGACAACAAGTTGGTACCTTATAAACGGTTGGTTGATTATCTTAAAAATTATTTTACTCACATCACATTTCAACAGGTTCCACGGGTAGATAATAAAGCAACAGATGCCATGGCTACACTTGCCTCCATGCTACAGATGCCTAAAAATGATTTTAGAAATGAATTCCTAGTGGAGACGTTACGCTACCCAGCCTATGACTCCCCTAATTCCCAGATGATCTGTTCTGTCATAGGACATGAATCATCCCGCTACCATCATATCTTTTCCTAGCTTCATGACCAGATTGTTTGGGACACTTACTCCCAGAATGAGAAATGTCACTTAATCCACAGTGCTTCATGGTTCGTCATCATAGTTAATGACTTGTATAGACGTGGTCTAGATGGTACCCTCCTTAGGTGTTTAGAACCCGATGAATCCAAACGAGCATTAGTAGAGGTGCATGAAGGAATCTATGGGTCACACTCTAACAGCTTGACATTGGCCCATAAACTTATTAGAGATGGTTACTATTGGCCAGATATGGAAAAAGAAGCTACATAGTTTTCCAAGTCTTGCAAACAATGTCAATTACATGGTAACCTGATTCATGCTCTAGACAAGGAGCTTATTCCATTCATTACTTTCTGGCCATTTCAACAATGGGCCTTTGACTTGGTGGGTCAAATTTACTCCTCATCCTCCAATGGACATAAGTTCATAATCCCAGCTACGAACTATTTTACTAAGTGGGTGGAGGCAGTCCCTCTCACCGTTGCGAGTGGCAAAATAGTAGCTATGTTTATTCTCAACTACATCATCTGCAGGCATGGTGTACCCTCAGCAATAATCACTGATAATGGGGGACAATTCAAAAATAAGGATTTGACAGAGCTATGCTCTAAGTTTAAAATTACTCAACATTGGTCTTCCATCTATTATCCTCAGGGTAATGGGTAGGCGGAAGCATCCAACAAAACAATCCTTAAGATCCTGCATCACACAGTGCATAAATCCAGAGGAGATTGGCATCCTCAGATCAATCCAGCTCTTTGGGCATACAGGACAAGTATAAGAACACCAATAGGGGCTACTCCCTATGCATTGGTTTATGGAGCAGATGTTGTGTTACCAATTAAGGTTGAGATTCCTTCTCTGTGAGTCTCTCTGGAAGGCCTCATTACTGACGAAGATAACAGAATATCTTGATTACAAGAGCTAGAATTACTTGATGAACATCGCCAAGTGGCGTTCAATCACCTTAGAGCATACTAGAAAAGGATGTCCAAGAGCTATAACAAGAAGGTTAGACCAAGGGATTTCCAAGCAGGTGACCTCATTCTGAGGGAGAACCCTAAGAATCAGCAACATTGGATCTAGAAAGGGAAGTTTGAACCAAATTGGCTTGGTCTATATATTGTTACTGCAGTGTTTGGGTTTGGTACCTATCAACTCTCTACTACTGAAGGAGAACAACTCAAAGAGCCCATCAACGCTCTTCATCTGAAGCGGTTCTACAGCTAAGACATCTTCAGTGTGCTCATGTATATACTAAAGTCCTGAAAAAATTCTAAAAATCTGAAAATGTCCTAGAAAAATGATCATCTTAGTGAAAACCTAGTGATAGGAGCTTTGATGTATCTCCAAAAAAAAAAATCATATATTCAAAAAATACAAAAAAAAAAAATTAAAAAATTGAAAAATACAAAAAAAGAGAAAAAGAGAAAAAGTACCAGTGATGAAAACCTGGCAAATAGGCATCATGGTAGCAAAAAAAAGAATTTCTACCAAGAAGGTAAAAACCTGGTAAATAGGCGCCTCTTGTTCCAAAATGCTATATCTATTGCAGCACCACTTGGCTTTACGCATTCGCTTTCTTGCATTGCTGCTTCCCTGCTTTCATTTTCTTTCAGTTCCTGTCAAGACACCAACTCACATGGATTGAAACTGGTCATACTCTCAGGGCAACTCTCTTGATCTAGGGGGCACTGTCTTTTTTTATCTTTTAAGGATCTTCTTCACATCAGTCACCAGTGGTTCTCACTACGTCTGCCTACTGAGATCTAGTTCATACTACGATCATTTCATTTGAGCATCTCTCTCGCGTTAGTCACCAGTGGTTCTCACTGCGTCTGCCTACTGTCGCTATTCTATCGAGACTGCTCACATTTGTTACAGTTGGAGTTATACTCACACACTCTATCTTTCGATACTCAGTCTTGATGATTCTATGCTTTAGTTTGTACATATCTTTTGGTCACTTTTGTGACACTCTGGTCCCTTTGCGGACCCTCCTGACTTGTCATTGATTCAACGCCATACGATTGGGGGAAATCAAATCTCTCTTGTCCTCACAACATACATCAAGTCAATCATCATTACTTGGGGGCATGTGCCCCCCATTTGATCACATCTTTGGTTTACACTCGAGTTAGTAATCTTGTCACTTCTCAAGGACAACTCTCTATTGACACAAACTGGTGTTTTTCAACACCACTATAAACAGTGTTTTTTTTTAACACTATCTTTGGACACATCTGTGTTTTTTAACACACATCAGATATCTCCAACGTAAACATCTATCGATAACAATCAAACACAATACATGCACAAGCACGACGGTGTTTTCCAACACCTCTAAACATGGACACATTCGCCAAACTTTGAAACAGGATGAGCTATGCTTAGATATTTCTTTGTATGTTGTCTATTCTCATGAATTTCATTGATATTTTCTTTGTCTACTACTTGTTGGTGTAGTCTCGATGATCCGGTAACATCAAATAAACAGGGTGTATGTGATAAGAGCTCCCGCACTAAGGTGGAACAGCCTCACATCCCTCGATCTTGTTTATTTGTACGCCATGGTGAGGTCAATACTATCTCCTTGTCTATTGTTGCTCTATTTGTTATTTCTTTGTTTTTTATTGCTCTATTTGTTTATGCATGATTGCACTCATGGTTATCTTGGCTTTGAATGCCTCGATACTGGTGTACTCTTGCAACATTAACTGGAAACAATGTTCAGTTCATCTTGGCTTTTGTGCCTTGGTGCTTACATTCGTTTCCTACATTTCATCCGATGAAGGGTCATATTCATATCCTTATGGTTGCAATGTGGCTCCAGTAAGGGTTGTATCGACTTTCATGTTCCAAAAAAAATGCTCAATGATGATAAATATATGATGGGTCTCACAACCATGTCTTAGAATTGCACTCTCATATTGCATCTAGCATAGGATTGCATTTTCATTCTAGACTTGCATTGTGGCAATGATTTGGTGTTATTTTCATTGCATTCTTCTGGGTTCATACATTGGGGAGTTCTTCTTCACCATTCTAGTTTCATCATGACTGCACAAGTGTTCAGTCCTCGCTCTCGATTCTTCACATGTTCTTTTGGTTAGCATTTGTCATCCTGCATGAGATGTTAGTACCATACATATTGCATATTTACAATTCATTATCATCTATACATTGCATTTACATTTATCATCTACACATTGCATTTACATAACTCATATTCATACATACATCTTTGCATCTCAATCATACATATGCATTTCATACATCTACATATATTTAAATCATGTTCATACATTTGCATATACTCTAATCATCTAACCATCTAGGCATATAGGAAACATCTCATAAAGACAATATACAATATGTGATGATACCAAAAGATGAGCTCATATATATATATATATATATATATTTATTTATATATATATATATCTAATGTGTCGATACAAATACAAAATGGTGCTACTTGAGCACGATCTATCTCAAAATGGTGATATAATACAAGGATGCCAATGCATCAGATACATCCTATGATCTCATCTCTATCTGTCTATCAAAAACCTAACTTTGGCCCTCTCCCTCATCACCTGGAGGAGGTGGAGGTGGGGCCCTATCTGGTGGAGGTGGCATCTATGCTCCCTCCAATCCTCTGGCATAACTCAAAAATCTGGCCACCTGAGATGCCTCGTCAGGCACTGCACCTATATATGATGCATAGTAATAAGCTGCCCATGCAGTCTGATGTTGCACCTCCTCCTGTGTAGCCTAGAGCTGCTCTCAGAGATCCTGTATCTCCCGTTCTCTGTCTAGTAATCATGCATCTTGCAATGCTACCTGTATAGTCAGATCTCCTACCTATCTCGAGAGTTGTCTAACTCTCTCCCGAGACCGCCACTGCAGATCTTGCGCTATGTCTTGCGCAGGTTGATCCTCCTGCATAGGATCATCCTGTTGTGCCTCCTCCTGAGCGGGTACCTGCTACTCCTTAGTAATCTACTTCACCGGGCATCGCTGATACTGTCTGGTGCTACCACTATCGCTAGCTCCAACATCCATCCCCATATGTCGGGCGGGGATGTCAACCTGTACTGTCCGGGGTCAAGGACCTTGCTGTAAGCCTGACTACGCCCTCTGTTGTGGTGGGGGCATCTGCATCTGCTGTACTTGTGGCTGAATAACCTATGGCTGTATGACTTGTGGAGGTACCACCTGTTCTCACCCTGCTATCCCCACTGGATCTATGAATCTTGGAAAGGGGTGGGTAACAAAGTGCTCCCGGTACTTAGTGGTCACACCACCATCTGCCACATCCCTAAGATAATCCCACTGTACTGGGACCAATGCATGGACATCTATCATAGTGCACCCTGGGTCTAGCTTCATAAGCCAGTCCCTCTGAACCTCATCAGTGAATCTCACATATGTTGTGTACTCCTGTGAGATGTCTTGTGGGCAACCAAACTGACGCCATACCCACTTCTGTGAGAATCTCTCAATAACAGTAATCGTGCACCCAATCATCGCACGTGAACAAAACATGTGGCTCAGCTACTTCACTGCATCATCACAGGCCTCTGTCAGTCTCCAGGGCCTCCAAACCACTGCTGCTAAATCGTTGAGAAGAGCTCGCCACTGATCAACCTTACCTAGCGCGGGCTGGGTAATCATCCCCTTGTATTGGTAAATATAAGGCTCCAATGGCTGCCTCATATCCTCACATATCGGCCTGGTAACGGGAAGATGCTCCCAAGCCCATACCTATAAAACAAATACTCCTACTACCATGCTCTTCACCTCTCGGTAGGCGATCTCATGCATCTCATGATACATGTGTGCTAGCATACACTGACCCCATCCGTAATGTCAAGGTCGTGCTAGCATCAGCTGCAACATCCGGCCCCAGCCACACTCTAGACCATGCTTTCCATGATCAAGCATTAGATAGCACCCAAGGAAGCATGCTAGAACCACAGGCAACCTATGGGTCGGATCGTACTCGCTAATCAGATCCTCCCATGGGATCGCCCTACCCATAAAAAGGTCATCCTGAAAGACCTCTCTCAAAGTTGTTGTGCCCAACTTGGGTTGTGTCTCATAGTCAACTTGAACACTGTGGAATGGTATCCTTAAGATCCGGTGTATGTCCTCAGGAGTAATAGTCAGCTCCCCCTGTGGTAAATAGAATGTGTTCATTTCTAAATGGAAATGCTCCCAGTAATCTATGATTTACCTGAATCTCGGGTACATCACACAGTGAACTCAATCCCAAAGTACCTATATGTGTTGTCTCGGCATCATCTAACTATGACACTAATCGATTAATGGCCGAGTGATGCAATCTCAACGCAATGTCTAGAAAGTCAACCTGCAAGACATACAAACAACAGAGCACGATCAGTAATCTGCGATAATCAAAGCATAATGAGATAATAAAGCATCCAAGACATCCTACAAACGTTAACGACACTGACGCAAAAGCTATTGGACATGACGCAGACTAATTTCATGCTCGTTCTGACCATTTTTTCCCATGCAAAGAAGCAAATTTTCGCGTGAAGAAGTTCTTCGAATTGCGCAACATTGTACTTTTGCGCAAACTTTAATCATCAGTTGCGTGAGAAAATGCCCTCTAGAAGGGTTTCTCACGTGAAACTGGGTACTCTCCCGTGCGAGGTTCCTAACTGAATGGTGCGAATTACAGTTTCTTCATGCAAGATTTCCCTATGGGGCACACGAAGAAACTACTTCTTCACGTGAAGACACGTGACTCAATTCTTAAAAATGTGAAAAATGATGCAAAAATTGACAGAAATGAATGAAATTTGAATTACAGGGAGGTTTGTCGACTACTTACGGGAGGTCCGTACACTGCGGGCCGGCTGTGTCTCCTCGATCGCTCGAAATGATGACTGTTGTAGGGGACCACCATTTTTTTCTTTTACTCAAAGCTCAATTCTCACAAAGTCAAAGGTTGAAATGATTTGAAAATGACCTTTTTGTCCTTATATAGGTTTTGACCTAATTTTTCAAAGTGCTCTATTTTGCACGAAAACTACACCATTACCTAATTTGACCATTCTAAATCCATTTTCGTGATCGAAATCAAAATTTTACACTCCTATATAGCTCAAAATCACATTTTAAAATTTTCTGAACTGACGCGATCGGACACTTGTGCAGTCAACTTTCTGACATCGCTTTCTTGTCAGAATCTTACCATATCATCATTTTCTAAAATCTTTGACTTTTTTCCTCAAAATTCAACTTTGGTTAACTCTGGTCAACCCTAGTCAAACTTGGTCAACCAGACCTTGAAATCACTTGAAATTGATTCTAAATCTTTCAAATTCTTTTGTAATCTGTTATGAGTTCTTCTTGATCTCCAATTCAACATCTATCTGTGATTTTTTTGCTCTCCATCATCATTATGAAGTGTCATCTTTCCATTTCACTCCCAAGGGGGCAGGGTGATTACTTCATTTAATCTATTTCGATCAATCTGATCAGATTTTCAAAAGTTCTCATCACTTGGGGCATGTTCATTTTTTTGTACCTCACGGTCAAAACTGGATACTCCACAATCAATAAGGGCATCTTTTTTCCTTACATCTTGTCATCTTTTAAGTATCTGAGCAATCTAACTCAGATTCTTGAGGACCAAGCTCCGTTCCGGAGATGTTTCTCGAAAACTATCTTTTTTGGGACAGGTATCAGGGTAATCTAACCCTGACTCCTGATAATCAAGCTCCATTCTAGAGATGATTCTAAACCTCTATCTTACTATCTTTTGAGATAGGTATCAGGGCAATCTAACCTTGACTCCTGAAGGTTAAGCCTTGTTCTAGGGATAGCCTTGGGAAAGATATCTATCTAAACCAGTGTCTTGGCAATCTAACCTAGATATTGGGGGACTAAGCTTCATTCTGGAGATAGTCCTAAAATCTGTATTGATTATCTTGTTGGACAAGTACCGGGGCATTCTAACCCTGACTCCTGAAGGTTGAGCCTCATTCTGGGGATAGCCTTGTGAAAGATATCAATCTATTTAGGTATCGAGGCATTCTAACCTGGATCCTTGAGGATCAAGCTTCATTTTGAAGATGACCCTCAAAATCTCTATTTGACTGGTGTCTCGGCAACCTAACCCAGACTTTGGAGAGTCAAGCTCTGTTCTGGAGATGGCTCTGAAATCTTTACCATTTTTCAAATCTATTCTTCTGTGCTTCAGGCATCAGACTATTCTTTGAATCAATGCGCCACTCGCACATCAATTCAAAGAGGGGCAAAATGTAACACCCCAAAATTGCCATCTTGCAACCCTAACCAATTTTGTTTCATTTTTTACTCTTCTAGATCATCAAAGTCCTACTATACTAGGCAATTTTGAGTTTTGACTGACTCTACTCGACCTAAGTGTCAAATGCAGAAAATCCTAAATTTGCATTAATCATACATCATATTTAATTCCTAAATACCTATTTGGCTAAACAAACCTTATGATCAAATTTATTTAATTAATAAAGTCCTAGCACTTTAATTAAATTAAATTCACCCTCTTTAGCTAAGACACATGAAAAAGGAATTAAATAATATTTAATTGTTAGATAAATATCCTCATTTCAATAATTGAATTTAATTATTTAAATAATTGAGAAAAATCAATTATGAGGTCATATTTATTTAATTAATAGGATATTCTCTCAAAAATCTTTCTTTTATTCAGAAATAGAATCTTTGAATTAATTGTGCTTTAAAGAGAAAGAAAAACAATTTAATTCAAATAAAACAGAATTAAATTAAAGAAAGAAAACAGCTAAAGCAGAAAGAAAACAATTTATTATATTCTTTTGAATAAAGCTTTCTATTATGAACTGGCTTTTCTATCTATTTTATTTCAAAGAGGAAAGTTTCTATTCTGATAATCTCTGAGTCTATAAAAGAACTCTTATTCAAACCCCCACTCATTTTTATGCATTGTTAGAATACTGAATTATTGTCACATTTCTTGCTAATCTCATATAGAATAATTTCATTTTGGAATAAGATAGTTTCAATTTCTAGAATAATTGCATTGAAATCATGTCTTAGATTAATCTCACATCTTTCATTTCTTAGAATAATCTTGCATTGTATTGCATTCATGGAGATAAATCATTCGTTCGTAGATTGGTCCATGGTTGTGAGACTCTCGTTCTGAGAGTAATTTCAAAAACCTCGTATGGATAGAAGGCAACAGGTCGAAACATGCAGGCAGACAAGATGAATAATCTCATATTCAGTCTTGTGTGTGCCTGGTGAAGAAGGACTATGTTAAAGTGTATGGTCAGTTAATAAGGCCAAATTTACCACATACAGTGGTGAGAGCCCAAGTTCAAATGATGCAAGGATAGCACCATATCATATAGCATGAAAAAAGATACAAAGGAGAACCATTTCAGCTACTAAAGATTGAGTGTCACAGATGTGCATGTACAGTGCAAGGTATTTAAACTCCAGCCGAAGAGAAGCCCGCGAATGGAGCCCAAGAACCAGAGAAGAACTTCAAGACAACTAAGTTCTCCAGAAGATGCGAAAATACCTAACGAGGAATACAAATGAGATAAGATAGAAGTCTTTATCGAGTTTTGATAAAACTTTGGAGTACGCAGCAAACTGAATTGAATACTATTAATGCATATGTCCACATCCTGGCAGAGCCCGAGAAACACAGTGCCACCATATTTCCTAATTTTTCACATATTATGCAATTGGGGAGAGTGGTCATGTCAACCCTCTTTCACTTAGCATTTTTTTTAGACTTAGGATTTAGTTCCTAGTTCTATTTTATAAGGTAGTGTAGTTTTTTTATTATTTTGAATTTTATTCAAAGTTTTAACACATAAATGTTGGTAAAACAATGTAAAAAGGATTTACATCCTTTATTAAAACCAATATTTAGGGGCACTAGTCATTTTTGAAATTAGCCTCAAGGGCTTAATTTTTGGCATCAATTATGCCTTAAAACTAGGGATTGAGCTAAAATTTTCGGGGGCTAAATTGTAGGCATCATTTAGGCCTCTAATTTTGGGGTTATCTGTTTGAGAGGGAATTTTTGGAGGGAGATGTCATTTTCGAGATTAGCCTTGAGGTCTATATGACTGAGCTTCATTTTCATAGTTAGGGGTTTAGAATCAGGAGAGAAGGTTCTTTTAGTGAACTATTGGTTCCTATAAACCTTTTTGAAGCTTTTTGTATCCATTTGAGTTGCAGATTTGGGACATAGTGCATATAGTGAACTTATTGTTCCTAGATTTTTTGGAAACCATTTTTGTAACCATATTTTGTCAGATTTTTTAAGGATAATAAAGAAGATGTTTCATTTCTATATGCTTTTGAGTTTGGGTTTAACATCCTGTTTCCATATTTTCTTGCAAGTGTTCTATTAGATTGATATCTGAAAGAAGTGAGTTTTATATTCCTTCCAAAGGTATTCAACAATTCAAATCCTTGTAAGAAATATGTATGTTTGCTGATTAGTCAATCTATTTGTAGTTCAACCCTAGTAGTAAGATTTGGTTAGCCTATATGTTGATCAGAGATCCAAAGCACCAAGCTTAAGCATATGAGTTAGGGTGTTATACATTATTGTCTGAAGAAAGTTTGACCCCAATTTTGGTGTATCACCTTACTTTTAATTCCAGTTTTGTTTTCAAAAGCTTCTTTTTTCCCTTTTCCCCATTAAGTTACCAATCAGGAGGTGATATCCCAAATCAGATAGGAACCGGCCTAGAATCTGGAGACTCCTTCTCATTCATAGTCCACCCACAGCTAGACAAGGTTTCCATTGTTAGGGTGGAATTGTCATGCAGCCCTAATGCCTGAGTTGGGGTGACAATTCTAAGCCTGAACAGTTTTTGGCACGCCCGGTGGGACACATTCTTCAGCGAATGGGTCAAATTGCATTACATCACTTGCTGGTTCTTGTGTGATATCAGCAAGATTCAGACCTTAAAGAGGTCACATTTCACATATATGGTGGATCCATGAAGGAAAGTCTACAATTTCAAAAGGAGAAAAGCTGGTATGTTTCAAGTTGTTTCATATTCTGCTTTCGATTCTTTCAGATGAATAAATATGTCAAGTTTTCAAGGAGGGTATGCTTATCTAGATGGTCAGTCTCCAAGTTTTTCAGCATTTCAAGAGAATTCTGTTCAAGAGAATCATTTTCAGCCCTATCAAGGTCAGCAATCCCAATATGATTTTCATCATTGTGCAAATGATAATGATTCACAAAATAGAGATATTGCAAGTATGTTGCAGAATATGCATATGCAGATTGAGGATATCAAAAGATAGCAAGAATCTGAATTCCAACAAGAGCTGGACAAGGAGCTAGAAGAGCATGCTTATTAGCTCGAAATCCAACAACAACAAGCATTGGCTCAGCGAGATCAAGGTTACAGGAGGTATTTGGTGGAGAAATACAAGAGAAATGAAGCCAAGCTTGCAGGAGGGTTAGAAGAACAAAAGAAGGTTCATGAAGGAGAGTTGCAAGCTCAGAAGGATGCCTATGAAGAGTTGGAAGTTTAGAAGAATATTTGTGAAAAAGTGGTTCAAGACCAAAGAAATCTAATAAAAGCCATATTTGATAGAGGTAATGAATTTTATTTAGAGAAAGAAAAGAAACTGAAAGCTCATGAGGATTTTCATGGAAAGGAGCTATAGGATCTTAAGCAAAATATGGGATTCCTGGCTTCTATAGTTGAAACATACAAGAGAGGCTATCAACTTCAAATTGAGAAGTATTTTCAGCTGGAACAAGAAAAAGAGAGCATTGAGAAGAAGGTTGCTGATCTAAAGCAAGATCTTTATGAACAACAAAAGACAAAGAAGATTTAGTAAATCAGAATAATTGTGCTAATCATAAAATACTTCTTCTGCAAATGAATAAGGAAGATAAAGAAGATGATCTTTTTTGGGACGAGATGGAGCAGTTCTGCTTGCATCTTGATGTCAAGCCCGCATTTTTGGAAAGCACCTACAAGCTGTAGGAGATTATTCCCAACCAGCATGATGAGCAGATCTATCAAACTGAAGAAATTTCTTAGGAACCTGTCTCTATCAAAGAAAGCTCCAAGTTTATTATCAGACAAGGTTGTCCTATCAGGCATTTGAACATGATCGAGGCTAGCAAAGAAGTACAAGTTGTACCAGCACCTCTGCATAATATTCTTTCAAAAGATAAAGCTGAGATAGAATTCAATCAACTTGCTATTCTGTATGATCAAGTAAGTAAAGTCCTATTGTTGTTTGCTAATTCTCTACAAAATAATGGTGTTTACAATCAGCTTGATCAAGTAAGTAAATTTCACATCAATTGAATCCTTGACAAGCGAATGATCATGTATATCTCCTATGTTCATCTCATGATAGCTTTCCAGAAGCATATTGATTATTGTGAACTTAAAAGGATGGGAATTTATTTTTCACAATCAGTGAATGGTTTTGTTTAACCAAGCTTCAAGCTGGTTAAAGTAGGTTAGTTTTCTAGTTTTCCATAAGTGTTGTCAAGCACAATTAGGTCAGTTTTAGTTTTAGTTTTCCCAGTTTTCAATAAGTCTTCAAGTTTGCAAGGTCTTCCAAGGTTGTTGTTAGGTTAAAAAACACAAGGAAATCATTCCTCAGTGATCAAGAATACATCTACAATTTGTGGTAATGAAGTTTTGCTTCACTACCAAAAATCATAAACATACCCTCAATCATTGGAAAATGGTTTTCTTGTATTCACAGATTAGGTTTAGGGTTTCTATAGGTGATTAACAAACTCAATGCCCAATGGACTATTTTAGGCTACTGGTCCCAATGTCAAGTAGGCAGATATCCATCAGAGGTCACCAAAATTGTTACCCTAAATTTTCACATTTGCAATCTAACAATCATACATACAAAAAATTGCATAAATGTACATCTTTTCCATATTTTTCATTTAGAAGATGGTTAAAATACCTTTCTATTGCATTCATACTATCATGAAAATTGTATTCTAAGTATTGATCATGTTCAAAATTCAAATTTTATAAATGGATCATTACATTGTGCATTCAAACTGAATGTGGTATGCATATAGGTTTCATGTTACATCTTTTGGATTCAAATCTTAGAGGTAATTGCAGAAAAGAAAGCATGACTGAAGCATGAGTAGGGGTCCATGCATTGCCTTGTAAGAGTCTTTGCATTTGTTGCTGGTTGTATTTCTCTTTCTAGTCTTCATGGGGTCTTCTGTCCATCCTTATTTCATTTATGCATAATAGGTCTAGGGTCTCGTTGTAGACGTCCAAAATTGTCCTTATATTAATTTAATTAATATTCCCATAATATTATAATTTAATTTTAATTAATTATATCTGTTATATTCTTCTATATATTTAATTAAATTTATTTAGTTAAATATGATTCACTTCCTTTAGTATTTGAATTTAATTTAAATACTACTCTTCTAAATGTATTAATCTTATTAATACATTACCCTCCATAAATCCCCTTTTAAATAAATTTTTAATTTATTTATTCCCTCACATTTTCAATATTCTTCTAAACCCCAATTAATTCAAATTTAATTTGGATTAAATTAATAAAACCTATTAATCCTACCTAGCAACCTACTCTATTCCTACCTACCCTACCTATTTCTCTTAATAATCCTACTTTCTCACTTAAGCACACACTAATCACACTTAAAGTGTGATTCCTACACCTTTTAGCACTAATGGAGTGTTCACACATGTGTGAGAAACTCCTCAAAAAGGAAGCTACCAACTTCCTTAAAGGCAACCACCTTCTTGTCCCCCACTCCAATCCCCAAGGGTTGCTCACACATGTGTGAGCAAACCTTGAGCCTCTCAAACCTTAAAGGCTTGGGTTGACTTTTGCATGGCTTG
>MU225256.1:14992694-15004188 GCA_018584345.1 Thuja plicata | reverse complement strand
CTGAGTTTTCTATTCATTGTAAGGGGTTCAGAATTTTTGGATTTTGAGGTATTAGTGAACACATTTGTTCCTTTGCCCATTTTCTTGGTATTTTGTAACCGTTATGCAGATTTGAGGGATAATAAAGTTGGACTTACTATTCATACCTATTTTCTAAGTATTGCATCCGTCCTTTTCAAGTTTTTCTGCATTTAAGAGTTTATCCATTTTTAAGCACAGATTAGTGAATTACTACAAATTTCTATTCTTCGTTTAAGAGTTTTAACCTTTTGCAAAAAATTATCTGTTTGTTGGTTATATTCCTGTTATTAGTGGTATCAAACCCTAATTAGGTATTGTAAACCATCCTAGATTTTGAAAAGTGAAAGTATCTGCAGAACTTAGTAATGTTTGTTTGGTAAGAATAGTCTTGCAATTTCTGATAGATCTGCGTTCATCTTTGGTGTATCACCTATCCTAATTAGTTTTTCTTCCTTTTTCAAGTTCTCTTTCTCCTTTCTCCAAAAAAATACAGAATTTTGTATTAGGTGATATTTCAAAATCCGATAGGAACTGGCCTAGGATCTGGAGATTCATTCTCTAAACCACCCAGGAGAATGTTTCCATGTTTCAATAGGATGGCTAGATTATGCATCCATCTATAGGTGCAATCCTGATTGACAATAGTTTTTGGCATGCTCGGTGGGACCCGAACTGCTCCACAGTTCCTTGATTTACAAGTTTTTATTGTTGTTTTGGTTTAAACAGCAGTATTCCAGCCTTTTAGAAGGCATTTTTTCCAGCACCTGGCGACTCTATTTTGAAGGTTTATTGCAGATTCAGTTGCACATTTAAGTGTTTATCTTGATGAGAAGAACACCTACAAGAGCAAATAGCGAAGGATTCATTTATGAGGAGCTTCCATCTAATAGAAAAGAAGATCAGCTAGAAGAAGTTGAGCATCTCAAATTGCAGAAGAATCATCCTCTTTTCTTAGGAGGCCTAGTTTTTCATTATTTAAAAATCCTATATTTGAAGATCAAGCTGCCATTTCTGAAGGACACAAGGTAATTATAGAAGATTTCAATTTTCCTAAAGAATTAAGTGCTTTTGACAATTGTGGATCAGAATTACCTATATTTGAAAAGGCTACAAAGGATCAATCTGCTGCTGTAGCATCCACTAGTGGTACTGGTACCCCAGGATTGAAGACTTACCAGAGGAAATTAATTCATCATACTAAGTCTTCCATTACACCGGCAGTTTAGCAGCAAGTACCAGCAGTACAAATGGCTAGAAATCTGCCATTTGTGGCATTTGATGCTGGCAGCCCATTACAAATTGCTTTTCATCATGATATTCCACTAGCAGTACTAAAAGGTTTGACATATTTCAATGGTGAGGGTCATATTTCAGCAATAGAGCATATTAAAGATATTGCTACTTTATGTGGATTACATCAAGTTAGTCATGATGATGTAGCTTTGAAATTGTTAGCAGCTTCACTTAAGGGTAAAGCGTTAATCTGGTTTAGAAGTCTACCGGTTAATTCTATTAGCACATGGGACGAATTGGGCACTGTATTAATCATCAAGTTTGAGGATAGATCAGATAATTTCTCTTTGGTTGAGCAACTAACTACTATTAAAAGAGATATTAATGAGCATATTTTAGATTTCAACTTTTGCTTCCAATGAACTTGGGATAGAATTCCAAGATCCGTCAGGCCATCTAATGATTATGCATTTCTTTTATTTTTAAAAGCATTTAACCCTGATATTGCACTTATGATACAGTCTATGGGTGGGCTCACTTTACCTGCTGCTTATGATGTTGCTGTCAGAGCTAAGAACAGTTTAATACAGGTTGGAAAGTTACCCCCAATGCCTCCAATGCCTTATTGTGTAGAAATACAGCCAGTTGTACCAGCTATTGTTCCACCAATAGCGGTTGTACCTCCTATGCTAGTGTTACCAGCATTTAATATGCAGGTTACAACAAAAGAACATGATGCCATAGCTCCTTTTAGAGAGCTAAAAGAACAAAATATGGAGCTAAAGGATAAAAGCGAAAGTATGATGAGGACCCTACAAACTTATGGCAATGAAATCATGAATTTAAAGAGGCAGAAAGGTCAGTATAATAGATCCCCTCAAGTTTCTTATCAATAGAATAGGCAATCAAATCATGCCTTTGATCAAAATCAGCCACGCCAAGTGTAAGGGCAGAAAAAGAACTATAATCAGAGGACAAATCAGCTGTATAACTATGCAACTCCTAGTACCTCTAAGGCACTAACAGTGGTTCCTCATAATAACTATGTACAAGAGGAGGAATGGTGTAACACTTGTAATGCAAGTCATTTCTGGCTAGATTGTCCTCATGCGCTTGAGGCAAGGAGGCAGGACGTCTTAAAAGGTCAATTGACTAATGTCCAAGGAGAGGCTCAGAATGATCAAATGCAATCACAAGGTAATCCAAATGTTACCTTGATGAATCTTAATACTGATGAAACTGTCTTAGCAGCAGGTTTTGATCAGATATGGAAACCTATAGTAGAAAGTACAAGGTCCAAAACTAAAGCTGCAAATGAACAAGTTGACAAGGTACAACAGCCTGCTGCTATACCACAATAGCAAGTATTAAAGGGTAAACAACAACAAAACCAGGCTTAGGATGCATCTTCATAGCTATTACAATTAGCAAAGGAGCTGGCTATTCCCAAATAGCAACAAAAGGTTAGTGGTCAAAATTTCAGTATAGTTGATCACTTAAAGAAGACACATGTTCCTTTTTCTATTTGGGAAGCTTTAGCGCTTCCAGGTAAAAAAGATATGTTGCAGGAAGCTTTGCAAACATTAACACTATCGGATGATGCTTTAAATCAGCAAACTCCTAAAGTGTTAATGGCTGGAAATGAGGTTTTAAACTAGCAAACACCCAAGTTGATAAAGCCACCACCTTTTTATGTCACTATTATAATAGGACATAATTTATTGCATAATTGCATGATTGATTCAGGCGCTTCTAGCTCTGTTATGCCTAAGAAAATTGTAGATTAGCTAGGCCTTAAATATGAACCAATTGAAAAGGGAGTAGTTCAACTTAATGGTACGGCAGTAGATACAGTTGGAGTTATTAGAAATTTGGATTTGACAATGCATGCATGTCCTAGCTTTTCAGTGCCTATGGATGTTTTCACCATAGACTTACCTCCTAATTTTTCTATATGTTTGTCACGAGAGTTTACTGCTAAAATTGGAGGATATCTATCTGCAGATTGGTCACACATGTTATTTCACACTAGGTGTGGTACAAAAGTAACTATTCCTTATGAGCCTATTGCAAAATTTTGTATTGAGCCATATGTCAGTAGTTCTGAAAATGGGACAACAACAGTGATTTTTGATCAAGAAGAGATTGATGCTATTCGGGAGTCATGAACACTTACTGAACAAATTCCTGATATATTGTTAGACACATGGGCTACTAAAAATTTAACGATTTATGATGCATAGATTGAGGAACCAAGTTTGGGTAACTATGTTATTCATGAAACTACTGACTTTATACCAGCTGTCATAAAAAGTGCAGATTTAGAGCAGCAAACTGTTGTTATCTGGAAATTGTTTTTTGATGGATCACGCAGCAAAATAGGTGTTGGAGGTGGCTGCATGCTGGTTTCACCAAAAAATCAAAGGTACTATGGCTATTTCAGATTCACCTTTAGTTGCACAAATAATGTGGCTGAGTATGAAGCCCTCATTAATGGATTAAAATGGGCAATTAAAAAGGGAATTAGCTGTTTGCAAGTATATGGTGATTCTGAATTAATAGTGAATCAAGTTAGAAATGTTCACATGACAAAAAAAGATTTGTTAAAAAATTAAAAACATGTTTTATGGGACTTGATTGAAGGTTTTGAAGCCTTTAATTTACAATCCATTCCTAGAAATTAGAACAGGCATGCTGATAGGCTTGCAGCTGTGGGAGCCCAGTACGATATTCCAACAGGAATAAGTAAAAGTAAGGAAATGAATTATATTAAGGTTATTGTTAGACCTGTTGTTCCTAATAATGTAGATATTTGGTAGGTTTTTGAATCTGATCAACACATTGTGAATTTTTTGAGAGAAGAGGCTGAGTTTTCACAGCCAAATCAGAAAAAATTGTAGGATCAGTATGAAGAACAGATTATTCAGCTAAGGAAAAATAAAATGCCTAAAGGTCTTGTGACCTTAGAGTCTATGTTTGGTACCAATGATGAGTTCAAAAAGGACAAATCTAGCTTACAAATCAATAAGAAAATTACGAGGAGGTTGCTATTTCACAACATAAAGTGATTAAACTTTGCAAGGTATGTACACCTGAAGAACATCAAAGCTTTGTCAATTTATGCAACGAATTTCATGATATAATTGCATGGAATTATTCAGATTTAAAGGGATTTGATCCCGATATTTCCCAGCATACAATAGAATTAGAAGCAGGGGCTAAACCAGTGAGACAAAAACAAAGGCCTATAAATCCCAAACTAGAACCTCTCATGATCAAGGAATTGAATAAGTTGATTGAAAGTAATATTATTTTTCCAATCAAACATACTTCATGGGTTTCAAATCTGGTTCCTGTTAGGAAAAAGAATGGGGAAATTAGACTTTGCATTGATTTTCATGACTTAAACAAAGCTTCATTGAAAGATAGGCATCCTTTTCCTTCAATGGAACAAATCTTGCAGGTTGTTTCAGGTTCAGAGCGATTTTCATTGCTAGATGGATTTTCTGGTTATAACCAGATTTTGGTGAAGGAAGAAGACAGGTTTAAGACAACATTCACAACCAAATTGGGTACCATGGCACATCAGAAGATGCCATTTGGTCTTTCCAATGCTGGTGCAACATTCCAGGAAGCCATGAATAAGGCTTTCATAAATCTGATGTACAGGTTTGTATTGGTTTATTTGGATGACATAATTATTTTTTCAAAGAATGCAGCAGATCACTTTAAACATTTAAGGATAATCTTTGAGAGATGTAGGGAATACGATATCTCTCTGAATCCTAAGAAAAGCATATTCGCTATTCACGAAGGTAAGCTACTAGGTTTTATTGTTTCCAAGGAAGGAATTACAATTGAGGCCGAGAGAGTAAGTGTCATACTTGCATTACCTCTTCCTCTTCACAAAAAGGGTCTTCAAAGCTTTTTAGGAAGAATTAACTTTGTTAGAATATTTATCCCTGATATTGCAGAGCTATTAATGCCACTTACAGCCATGCTTAAGAAGAATATTTATTTCAAATGGACCCAGGAAGGTAAACTCAGTTTTGAACTAATTAAGGAAGCATTAGCTACAACCCCTACTTTGTTAAATCCTGATTTTTCTAAGGATTTCATTCTATATGCATATGGGAATGTAGATAACATTTCTGCCATGTTAGTTCAGAAGAATGACATAGGATTGGAACAACTAATAGCGTTTTTTAGCTAGGGATTAAAAGTCTATGAATTGCATTATACTTTCATTGAGAAACATGTTCTTGTTGTGATTAGAATTCTGAAAAAATTCAGACATATGCTTTCTAATAACAAGATTAATCTTATGGTTGCTCATCCTGCTGTCAAGGAATTTTTATTGAATAAAGATTTTAACACCAAAAGAGCAGGCTGGATCATGAAAGCAATGAAATATGAGATTGATATTAAAGTTACCAAGCTAGTAAGGGGTAAAGGTTTATGTGAACAGATGGCTGGAAATGGAGATAATACTCCAAATGATGATACTGAGGTAATTTTGGCATTACAAGACCTTGATCAGCTTGCTGTCCCAAATTTATAGAATGATTGGGTGAAGGAAATGATTGATTTCTTACAAATAGGACGTTGTCCTGAAGGTTTCGATAGATCAAAAAGAAGATATTTCAGATTGTAGTCTATACCTTATTGTTTGTTGAATAATGTGCTGTATAGAAGGGATTATAATGGCATATTGCTGAGATGTATTGGTAATGATCAAACTGAAAAAGTATTACACGAATTCCATGATGGACTAGTAGGTGGACATTTTGTAGCAAGGAAAACAACATTAAAGGTTTTGAAGGCTGGATATTTTTGGCCAAATTTATACAAGGATTCTTTTGTTTGGGTAAGGAGATGTTTAAAATGTGTTGTTTTCTCAAACAAGCAAAGGTTAGCAGCTTTACCTTTCAGCCCAATTCAAATTGAAAAACCTTTTTTCTAAGTGGGGTTTAGATTTTATTGGTCCTATAAACCCATTATCAAGTTTAGGTCACAAGTACATATTGACAGCAACTAATTATTTTACCAAGTGGACTGAAGCTGTGGCATTAAAAGATGCCAATGAAGCTTCAGTTTTGAGTTTTTTTAAAGATCTGCTTGCAAAGTTTGGTGCACCTGAATCAATTGTTTTTGATAATGCCTTAGAATTTTTAGGCACAATAATTTCTAATTGGGAAGTTAAAAATAATGTGTATCTTAGTACTTCATCCAACTATTACCCACAGGGTAATGGACAAGCTGAATCAACAAACAAAAATCTGATTCACATCATCAAAAGGACTATTGAAGATAATCAACGAGTTTGGAACAGCAAGCTAAAACAAGCCTTATGGGCTGATAGGATCACCCCAAAGCGCTCAACAGGTAATTCACCTTATATGCTGGTTTATGGAAGAGAGGCATGATTGCCAATTTTAGTCGAATTGCCAAGTTTGATCTTGATCAAAGAATTAGACCTACTGGACCAGCAGCCTATGGAGGTAAGATTGGCTGAATTAATAGCGTTGGAAGAGTCAAGAAAGAGATCCTTTCATAAGTTGATGAAACATCATGATCAAATGAAGAAGACATTTGACAGAAAAGTTGTCCAAGAGTCTTGGAAGAAGGTGATTTAGTGCTTAAATGGGATGAGTTGAAGAGCAGACCTGGCAAACATTCAAAGTTTGATGCCATTTGGAATGGTCCATTTGTGATTACAAGATGCAAGGCTCACAACGCTTTTCAGCTCTCAACTATGGAAGGAGAAGAATTGCCAATCCCATTTAATGGGATTCATCTCAAATGTTGTTTTTGAGGTGAGTTGAATCAGAATAAGTGCTTGGCACGTAGTTAGTTTTCTTTGGTTAGTAGCAGTTAGTACTTCTTTTTCCCACTAGGACCACATCATTAAAATACACACCATGCATAATCAGGAACCCATTGGGGTTCCCGATTATAAATGATGAGTACCTCAACAATGTAATCACGGTGGAAAGAGAAGTTGTTTCAGATAGTTTGCTTTGTAGTCTTAAAGGTACAAAAAGAAGAAACAACAAGATCAATCACACAATAAATGTATGAACATCATGCTCATCACATGAGACATGGATGCATTCCATGGTCTCATATCATAAAGCATCATGTGCACACATTCATTGTGCAATTCAGGTGGCTGTTCAAGCTCATTCTACCTTTATTATTTCAGTTTCAGTTGTGTGGTAGAAGGAATCAAGGAAGGGTACTATTGTACTGCACCATTCCTACATAAATAAAAAATGCTTATCATACAGGGGATGGAATATTTTTCACTCCCCCATATCATAAGAATTTCATCTACATGGGAATATTGCAGTACAAATAGTGATATATCTGGTTCTATTTAGTTTCAGTTTGCAGTAAGTGTGTTTGTTTTTCAGTTTGGAAAGGTTTTCAGTTTTCAAGTATAGAGAAAGACTTTGTGCCCAATGAATAAAACAAAAGGTGACTGGTCTATTTTGTTAAGCAAGAAAACACCCCTAAGAGGTCGCCAGAAAATGTTATCATTTTTTGTTGCACTCCAAATTATAACTGGATTATTATCTTACATTGTTATGGATTTGATAGATTGATGTCCTAAGTACAGTATTTGCTTGAAAAAAGGGAAAAATTAGAGAAGGTACACATGCAATACAGCAACAACAAACAGAAGAAAGGACTTAAAGGTACATCCATTTCAAACCTTAGTTCATATATTGGAGATAGGTATCTTGTTATTGCATTCATAATTAAACACTTATGTTGTTCTCAAATGGGTCCATCTGATTTTAAACTTACAAATTCAGAAAATTGATCTTTACATTGAACATTTTAAAATGCAATCAGCAAGTATTCTTTTAGAGGTTACATATTTCACCAAGAAAATACTGAGAAAATACACAAAGCTGAAAGTATAACAGAGCATTGGAGAAATCAGGGATCAAGGCATTGCCTTGGAGAGGTCTTTAAGCGTGTTGATAATCTGACATTTGCATCTTCATATCTTCTTCTTTGTCTTCATCCTTAAACCTCCTTATAGTTGTTATCCTGCATCATGAAGATGAAAGAGTAGTTAGATCCAAAATTGGATCTAAACAATGCAAAGATCCCTAAGAACAGTATGCTGCAATCATGACTTTCAGAATTGCGTATTTCCTAAGTAAACATCAAATGCAATAACAAGGTACACATCTGTAAAAAGCTAAACTAAGTATCAAAGGGACATAGTTTTATGAAACCTTTTACTACATGTAGTTTTTATCTCGCATTAGAAAGAGATTATTAATGAAGGAGCTCAGAGAAATCCCTATGTTAGGTCACTAAGTCCAATTAGCAAATCCACATTCATACATAAATGTTATCCCACATAACATTTATATACAAACATGGATTCACTAATTGAATCTATCAATCTAACATAGAGACTCAGAGATTATTATATGCAAGTGAGAGGTCTGCAAATGCTAAAGTATGCTATGCAGGAGGGAAAATGGGATAAAACATAAGGATAACAATGCTAGTTTAAGAGATACTTGTAAAATGAAATGATGCAAAGTGTTCTAAAATAAAGGGAATGGCAGAAAATAAAGAAGTAAATTTGCAAAGGAATGAGGTAAGACTATACCCTCTTAATATAGCAAAGCATGCCTAGGATACCATATAAATGTTATAACTGAAATAGTAAGCTGATTCAAGAAGGAAACAAACAGTGAGGAAAACTAGAATTCCCAAGATCTAATATGGAAAAGCTAAAGAAAAACTGGAATGCATAGTTTTTGGGACAGATTTGCATATGAACTAAACAGAATATTATTGTTTCAAGCTTTGAATCTATGTGAACTCATGCAAGTCATCAACTACAGAGTGTATGATTGTACAAGATAAAATGACAATGCAGTTTGGATGTAAAAGTTGCATAAATACATCAAGGGATTAGAAAAAAAAAATAGTATTGTCTTGCTTTCATGTTTAGGAAAAAAATTGAAAGTTCAGTGCATGCAACTTTTTATCCAGCAGACAAATCAACAATGGGTAACCTAAAGTAGAATGGAGGCATATTTAAGATCAACTATTTACCAATCACAGAAATAATGATGAAATAGAAGGATTATATAAAAAATGTTGTGCAGGGCATTTAGTAAAAAATAGTGCTATTCTGGTATGATGAAATCAAAGTACATTAAAAAGAAATGCTATTATCTAGTACATCGAAAGAGGAAGGAGGACGAAAAAAGAGATTTTTTTGAATGCTAACACTATTTTCTACATGTGTAGATTGAAGATTAAGTTTTATTGCAGCAAATACAATCGTAACAGGATCAGCAAAGCAAAAAATATGTCTATGAGTGTCACGAGCCTGTGCTCGAACCTCATAAATAGATTGCATTGCTGGAAGTGAAATTTGTTCTACAAATTTTATAGTGTCAAAAAATTTGATATATAACAGAATATCAAGTGAAATGCAATGACACAGGGTGATGCTAGCTGCCAAGAACACTAAAAAGAATGTTGTAGATATGAGGACCGGTATTCAGCCATTTAAACATAGATATGCTTTGTTATTCTTAAATCTGAATAAATGAATTTAAAGCATGAAATTTAAAACTGAGTTTATGCCATCAGAGATGGAATCAAGAAAAACATATTAAAATGTGGGTTTTGCAGTGTGTTTCAGAAGTAGACAACAATAAAGCTACCATTCTTTATGACAGTTATGCATCAATATTAGTGAAGCTTGACTTTCAAGTCGCAACAAACAACTTATGACAACAGTTTAAACAGAAATCATGAAGAGAAGAGTTTTAGTTACAACAGTATTTCAAGTTGTATGTAAGTGTTTCAAGAAGTAGAGCTACAGGAAAGAAAAAAAAAAGAGGCAGCCCAAGTTCAACAATGAATTCACCTTCATTACCACTAGTATCAAATATCCAATAATAATCAAGCTGAGAATATGGTGAGTTATATCAAAAATAACAGATATGAAGACAAACAGTGAATTCACAGTGAACGTCAAGTTAAAGACTCAGCCTAAACAGTGGAAAAAATAGTTAGCTTGTATATAGCCATGCATTACATGGATACAAGTATCATAGATTTATGAGGTTTTACAACTCGATAGCAATAGAAACATTCTCAAAAGGAATAAACAGGCAGAGATACAAAGCAATAAAAAAAAATTATTAGCTTTAACACTCAGATTCAGCAACAAAGTGAAATGATTTATGAAAAGTGTATAACAGAGGAGCTGACTACAGATATCCAGCAGATGTAATCATAATATGCATGCAGATTGAAGCAGAATAAAAGCTCAAATTTGTTTCTTAGTTAGAATGACAGATATGGTGGAGTTAAAAAAACATAAAAGAAAAACCTAGATTTATTTGCAAATATAACGGGTACCCAGATTTAGATCACCAGCGAAATAAACTACTACAGAAAGTTCCAGCAGAGAAAAGCATATAAGAGAAAGAATAAACTTATCTATACAATGTAAAGCCATGGTGGAGATGACCTAGAGAAGAGCCGACTTCAAACTTGTAGCTACAGCCCATGTACAAAAACTCCAAGATGAAAGCCATTTTAGCCGAGTGGTGATGGAGGCCGAGTCTCATGCAAGTTCCAGTTAAAGTAAAAACCCGCAGTAGAAGGATTAATGAAGGTCCTAAGTTCTTGTAACAGAAAATCACTACTCCAAACACCAAGTTCGAACAAAGATACTTGTTCATTTTTCATGCAACAAATAACTCGTGTTTCTTTCAGTCAAGCCATGGGTTTTAAACATCAATTGTAGCCCGTGCTCAAATCATAGTTAAAATGCGAGTTCAGCATAGAAATATAACTTTAGATTGATGCCAGTAGGAGTGAATGGTACCAGCAGATTGAAGAAAGAGCTCCAGATTTTCATAGTATGGCGGTACCATGAACTTAGAGTTTCAAATCCCTAAACATTTTCTTCCCAAATGCAGTGTACAAAGACTCTACTCAACATGCCACAATACCTTACGCTATATACTTATTTATTTTTCATGCAAACATTTCAAAGGTCATGTTGACCATGAGATATTATATCTTGGTTAAGTTTTGCATGGTGAGGTTTTGAAATAATAGGTTTGATGCATGTGTTAGGTTAATAAAGTGAAGTTGTATTTTAGATTTCCTTTAAAATATAACTTGAAACATTTAAATATATTCTTTAATATAATAAAGATGTATTTAATTGTTAAAA
>MU225256.1:14967472-14980372 GCA_018584345.1 Thuja plicata | reverse complement strand
AGTTCAACCCTTCCAGGGGGAGACCAGTGATGTCGGACAAGACCTCCAGGCTGAGTCTAAATGATTTTCCAGCAAAATTGACCATGCCCTTATCCCAACCCTCTGCAAAATCTTTTGAAACCTCAGGCTCAAATCCATGAAGTCTTTTGAGAAAATGATGAACCTGCCCTTTCTTCAAAATTCTCCAGACTTCCTTATCTGTAGTTGTTTTTGAGAGAAGTTGCAAGATTTGTTTTGGGTGATTAGGATTTTATGATTTCATGTTGAGGTTGTGATCAGAGAGGAGAGAGAGGAGAGAATTTACAGAGTACAAATAACTTATAGGATCTAACAAAAAATCAATGCTACATCTAGATCACTGATCTTGTTGTTCCCTAATAGTTACAGCAAGAAAATTCCCTTAACTGGGTGAACTCTAACAAATTCTTTTTTTAAATCCTTTAAAAGGGTAACTTCTTTATTGAGGTTTAAAATCCTCTATCAAGGTAGATCATATCTAATCTTATTGTACTTCTAATAGTGTACTAGTCACTCATAACCGAGTGAACCCTCAGAAAGGGTATTTATAGCTCCTAAGAGGGAAAACTCATATACTACAATATTGAGCTTGTGGGTGTCATCCCCATCGTAGTTTTATCCCTCTTAAATGGGTTTCCAAGTGAAAATATTAGTGTTATGTGTGATGAATTTGTGTATGCTTGATATCACTATTTTTTATATATTTGCATCAATTACTTTCTTTATAGGTTTGGAAAGTATTTCAGTTGCTATTTTGTTTAGTGGTTGAATTAATTCACTATCTATTTGTATTGATTCACCCCCCCCCTCTCTGTACCTATTATTTCCAACAATTGGTATCGAATCTTAGGTCCTCTTGGTGATAAGCCTAATAGATTGGGAAGAGATATGCTATCATGGAGTAATATAGGTATGAGATGCAACTTGAGAATGCAAACAAGATGATCAAGGAGCTAAAGGAAAAGTTGAGACACTCTCTTGCAAAGAGGAGAGAACTTGTTGATCAGCTCAGTGAAAGTCAAGACCACATAGAACAACGGTTTGAATGAAGTACATATGAAGAATCTAAAGAAGCAGTAGTGAATTTGTTGGAAAATAACAAGAAGCTTAAATAAAATATGACTAATGTGAAAAGAGAGCTTGAAATTCAATCTGTCAGGATGTGTGAAGATCTAGAAGAAAAAGGAGTGTAGAAGCTGCCAATAAAATTATTGATGATGCCCTGAAAGAAAAAAGTGAAGAGCTTGTCAAACTAAGATAGGAATTTACCCTATATCAGAATCAAATGCAGGATACTTCTACAAAGAATATTCAAGTATTAATTGATAATGAAAGACTTATGGAGATGAATGAGTCATTGAGGAAAGAACTGGAAACTGAGAAAGAAGTAAATGAAAAATTGAAGAAATACAATGAAAGCTCACAAAATCTTGATGAACAACTGAAGATCCAAAGAAGACACATAGATACAACCGGTCTAGGTTATTTAGGAGAAGGAACATTTGATATTGGAGAGTTCTCTAATGTTGAACCTAAGGAGACACAAAAATATCAGAAGCTAGATCCAATCAAATCATGTAAGAAACCTAACAAGCCTACTTGTTATAAATGTGGAAAGCTTAGTCATACTGAAAATATGTGTAGGAGAAAACCATTAAATAGACCTTACTCTTTTAATGGTTATTGCTATAAATATCACAAGTATGGTCATGTTGCACATGATTTTAGATCTAGCAATAGATCTAGCAGTAGATCCAGTGATGGTAACTTTGATGGATATTGTTTTTCATGCAACAAATATGGACACAAAGCTGAAAATTTCAAATCAAGAGTACATACACCTAGGTCACATGGTACATCGGTGAATACTGGTAGAAGAGAAAGACAATTCAACACTACATGTTGTGTATGTGGTAACTATGGACGCCTAGCAATAAACTGTAGGTTGAGAACTATGAGAGGTAATGTTGGTACTTGGAAGTCAACCGGTATGACATGTTTTGTTTTTCATAAGATAGGTAATCTGGCTAAAGACTGTCAATTTAGAAACCAATCTACTCACCAATCAGAAGATGGAAAAGGAAAGCACATTGATAATGTTGATGAAGTTAGAGGTGATATGAAGAAGACATGGGTAAGGAAAAGTGAACTAAATTCCTTTGAGTTGACTGAGAACTCCACAAGTTCAGAAAGTGTGGAGGTTCTATCGGTAAACTAAGTATATTATTTTATTAGGGGGAGCACTTAAAGACAAATCTATTACCGATCCCCTAGACTCAAGAGCTGTAAAGATATATATGCACATTATGATGTAATTTTCTATGATTTTGTTTTTAAGATTGTGTGTAGACCACACTGAGATTTCAATGTCAATATCTATTTGATAGCAATTATTACTGTTGGTTGAGTATCAACCGATGGATATGTGTTAATTCATGATATGACATTATTCCTACCATTGAGTATGCAACGTCTATTTCTATAGAGTTATATAGAGGGACAAGTAACTTAGAAGTTTTTCACACTTTTTACTTTCAGTTGAGAGTTCAAGAGATATCTTGAGCTATTTTATGCAAAAGGTTACAGTTGTGATTGAGATCTAGAGTTGATTTCATATCAATCTTTCATGAAATTCTAACCTATGTATTACAAGATATCATTTCAGTCCATGGTTAGAATTGTGCGCTATTGTAGTTGGTCGAAATGGTAGAAAATGTTGATACACCAATTCTAGTGAACATTTCTGAGGAACCTCGACCTGTATTCAAACTGCACCCAAGAAAAGCGGTTGAGATTGATATGTTTGGTTCCATATCCACTATTCCTCATGGTGTGATGTTGATTGAAGATGTTCGGTCTTATATCCATTGTAGAAACAAAGAATTGGGAGCTGAAGCAATCAAGAAAGAATACAAGGGTATGTGTATCAATGGAATATTAAAATTTGAGCACAAACATCTACAGGAGAAGGTTTTGACTTATGTTGTGTAATAAATAGAGTGCATGATCAATTCATATGGTTTTATAGACCTCACAATATTTCGAAGACATTGATTCACATGGTTACATAGTTTTGAGCACAAGGTTTGGAATGTACATTAAGAACAATGCTACTCATTTGGTCACTGAAATAACCAAATCCAAACTAGATTTGAGAGAAATGACAGTCGATTATATTGCAGATAAGGAAGTTTGTTTCACATCCATGGTGGTAGGATATAGATTTTACCAATCTAGTCGAGTTAACAATGTGCCTAGTGGTGGTATTCACGCTACCTATCATATTGTGAAGGATAATTCAACATATGATCTATGTGAGATGATCAGAAGCCAATTATTGACAAATATGGAAAGGATAAAGAGAGAAAAGAGACAATCATTTAAGTATGGAGCTCTATTGGTATGTATGTTTTTATATGTTCATAAATTCTTCCTCGGTAAAGAAAATGTTACATGGTTAAAGTACAAACCGGTAGTTGTGAAAATAAGTGAATTCATAAAGGAATTAGGGAATAAATTCAATAAGGTCATGTGGGGTTATTTCAAAGATTTTGAAACTAGAATGCAAAAAAGAGAAAGGATTCCATCTAGCATTGTAGAGAAGTACAAGAATGATATTTGTTTTCTTGTAGACACTGATTCGTGTATTGTGCAAGTTGTGGAACCTAGGACATGTTGGATTCCTCTTATGGGCTATGAAGTTGAAGGTGATTTAGTAACTTTTCATGTTGATGAGTTTTTGTCAAAACCCTTAGACAATCAAGCACAAATATTTGGAACTCACGATGAAGGTGTTTCCAAAATTCAAAAGGAATTGAAGAAATCAAACATTGAAAGAAAAACAAGAAGAATTGTATCCAACCTAGAGCATAAGTTTGGAAGTGGTGATGTTGGAACATATCACACTACTGCAACCATAAGTGAAGCTAAGAGAAAATAGAGAAAACCAACTACTAGTGAACTTAAGTCTGAATGGGAATCATTAGGGAAGAAAAGAAAAAAAATTTTTACCCCAATGAAAACCTACAAGATGAAGCAAAAATCCACTGAGGTAAAGGATGATCAGAAGGGAACTGATGAAGAAGGAACAAAATCAGATAAGAATGCCTCTGAACTGAAGAAGAGTGGTGAAACAAAGAAGGCCCCTTCTATTGATGATATTGAAAAATGTATTGTGGACAATGGTAGACTTTCTACTATTAGCAGAAGATACACCTGTTGTCAATCAGGATTGCGCCTATAGCTGGATGCAGAATCTAGCCATCCTGTTGAAACATGGAAACATTCTCCTAGGTGGATTAGAGAATGAATCTCCAGATTCTAGGTCGGTTCCTATTGGATTTGAAATATCACCTAATGCTAAATTCTGTGGTTTTGGAAAAGGGGGAAAGAGAACTTGGAAAAAGAAGAAAAACTAATTAGAAAAGGTGATACACCAAAGATGAATGCAGATCTATCAAAAATTGCAAGATTGTACTCACCAAACATACATTACTAAGCTCTGCAAATTATTTCACTTCTCAACACCTAGGATGGTTTATAACACCTAATTAGGGTTTGATACCACTAATAACAAGAATTCAACCAACAAATAGATAAATTTCTATAAAAGGTTAAAACTCTTAAACCTAGAATAGGAATTTATAGTAATTCACTAATATGTGCTTAAAAATGGATAAACTCTTAAATGCGGAAAAACTTGAAAAAAGGATAGATGCAATACTCAGAAAATAGTTATGAATAGTAAGTCCAACTTTATTATCTCTCAAATCTACTTAATGGTTACAAAATACCAAGAAAATGGGCAAAGGAACAAATGTGTTCACTAATACCTCAAAATCCCAAAATTCTGAACCTCTAACTATGAAGTACAAGCTCAGTTATATAGCCCTTAAGGCTAATCTCGAAAATAAGATCTCCCTCCAAAACTTCCTCTCCAAACAAAAAGATCACCCTATTTCAAAGGCCTAAACAATGCCTAAAATGTAGCCTTCAATCAAGGCCCCCTTCAAAATAGAGCATATCCCTAAATCCATGGCATGATCAATGCCCAAAATGAAGACCTAAAGGCTAATTTCGAAAATGAAGTCCTAATATTGGTAATTTATAATATATCTTTTAAAAGATATTACCAATATATATTACAAAGAGTCTCTAAACAAATAGCTATCCCTAGATTTAAGGCATGAAAAATAAACAAATAATCTAGGCCTTAAATTTAGGTTTTTAACAATTAAATATATCTTTATTATCAAAGAATATATCTAAATGTCCAAGTTATATTTAAGAAAAACCCCTAAGGCATAACTCCACTTTAACAAAACCCTAACCCAATTTGATAGCCTATTATATGGTCAACATGACCTATCAAAATATCTCTGATCTTTGTACATAGCATAAGGTGTCGTGGCATATTGAGTAAAGTCTTTGTACACTGTAGTTTGTCAGAGCTTTTACTCTCCCTATCACCGGACTTCAAAATTACCAAAACTTGGCATATTGCATTATCTTTTCATTCTTTTGGCAAATCTGCATTTGGAAAGAAAATGTTTAGGGATTTGAAACCCTAAGTTCATGGTGTCACCATGCTGTAAAAATCTGGAGCTCCTTCTATGATCTGTTGGTACCATTCACTCCTACTGGCGTCAATCTGAAGTTATATTTCTTTGGTGAACTCACATTCTGACTGTGATTTGAGCACGGGTTGCAGCTGCTGTTAAAACTCATGGTTTGACTGAAAGAAACATGAGTTATTTGGTACATGAAACTCGGCCTCTAGGATATTATTTTTGACTTCCATGCTATAAAGTATGGCTCTGTGAATGTATCTTTGTTCAAACTTGGTGTTTGGAGTAGTGATTGCACTTTTATTTGTATTTGGACAAGAAGCTCAGGCTTCTTACTTGAAGTTAACTATTTGAAGAACTCGGGCCCTTCATTAGTCCTTCCACCACGGGTTTTTAACTAGAACTTGCATGAGGAATGGTTTGTCTTTATCCATGCATCCTTGCTCAAACTCAGGATCCTTCTCTTGATAATGCCGCGGACTCTTAACTGGAAAATACCATCACATATCAGTTTGTAACTTTCAGATAAGTTATCATTTACTTCTAGCTTTGTATTTACTCTTTGTCCTTCATCGTGCTTGTTTTTTTTTTTTAACTTGAGCTTCTGTCTGAACACCCAGATAAGATTATGTTTTCCTAAGTTGCTTGCTTGAAAGTTTTAGCTTTATGGGTGTTGCTGTATGAAGTTAATAATGAATAAAAATTGTTGGCTCCATCATTGTTGTCTGTTATTCCTTTGGTTATATGCTCGAACTGTCAATGTCTCCATGTATAATGTATGGCTTCATTCTCATTTACCTATATGAGCATTCCCTATTACTGTATCTGATAACCATACACACATTCTACGGCCTCTTCTCTTGATAACAACATGCATATTAATAGTAGTGTGATTTCATCATACAAGAATAGCACTATTTTTACTAAATGCTCTGCATAGCATCTTTTACATTGATGTATACATAACCCTACTATTTCACCATTGTGTTTGTGGTTGGTAAAGAGTTGATTTTGAATCTGCCTCCATTCTATTGTGTCATTTCCCATTGTTGACTCCTCTACTGGACGTCTATAGTCTTTGTCTTGTACAGAGACAATGTTGTTTGTATTTTGAATTTGAAGCATCTTTGTTGTCTTCTTTTATGCATTCTGTATCTGTTGAATAGAAAGTTGCATGCACTGAACTTTCAATTTGTTTTTCCAAACATGATAGTTGTATCAATAACAACATTATTTATTTTGATGGATACAAAACCTTAATACTTTAACACACCAAGATAGTACTATTTTTCTTAATCCCCTGATTCATTATATGCAGCTTCTACATCTAAACAACACTGTCATTTTATTCTGTATAATCATACATTCTGCAGTTGATGACTTGCACTGTCTTAGCACCGCCTTGTAACCACATCCTTTTTATTTGATTTCAGTTCATTTTTTATATCACATGCATCTAGTATATCAACCTTGCATGGGTTTGCACAGTTTCAATGTTTAACATAATGATATTCTGCTCACTTTATATGCAAATTTTTCCCCAAAATCTATGCATTCCAGTTTTTAATTCATCTTTTCCATATTAGATCTTTGGAACTCTGATTCACTTCATTGTTTGTTACTGCCATATGCTTAAGATTTCTGTAACATTCATTATGTTAAAAATGAACCTCAGTCAAATTGATGTAGCCTCTTTCTCCTTGATTTGATCATTATGTATGGTTGTTATAACTTAGTGTTGTATACATGGCTGCAAGCTTCAAGTGTATCATTTTTAAGCATTTCCACAGCGAATGCATAATTACATCTTTTTGATAACTTTGTTGCAGATCAACATTCTAGTTGTAACAAGAATTATAGCACATATTTTCATTTTAAGCAACAAAATATGTTTATGTACTTGATTTTTAACATCCTTTCAATATATTGAACTATCACCCATGGGGTTCGAGCACGGGCTCGTGACTCCCATGGGTAAAATTCATAACATAAAGTGCATTTGAACCATTTAACCTTCGTGCATACATTGCAATGATTGTGTGTTCTAGTTAGTCTGTAGTCTGCACATGAAGCAAATAGTATTAGTATTCAAAATAATCTCTTTTTATGTATTCCTTCCTCTTTTACTGTATTTGATAACAGCATTTCTTGTGAATCTCTTGCACTGTATTTCTTTTAGCACACCTATCTCTTATAAAAGAAACACTAATATGTTATCTTGTGGATACTTTACTCTTATAAAGTGAATATCATTACTTCCTTATGTTTCCTTTCTGAATTATCTTATTGTTTCAACATAACATTTATATGGTATCTCATGCATGCTTTGTACATTGAAAGGGTACAGTGTTACCTCATTTCCTTGCAAATATAATTCTTTATTTACTGCCACATCCTTCATTTAGGAACACTCTGCATCATTTCATTTCACATGTATCTTTTTAGAACAACATTTTTATCACTCTGTTTTATCCCATTTTCCCTTCTACATAACATACTTTAGAATTTGCGGACCTCTCACTTGCATACAATCAGCTCTAAGTCCCTATGTTAGATTGATGGATTCAATAAGTGAATCCATGTTTGCATGTAAATGTTATGTGGGATAATTTTTATGTATGAATGTGGGTTTGCTAATTGGACTTATTGACCTAACATAGGGATTGCTCTGCTTCTTCATTAATAATCTCTTTCTAATCCAGGATAACAACTACATGTAGTAAAAGGTTTCATAAAACTATGTCCCTTTGATACTTAGTTTAGTTATTGCAGATGTGTACCTTGTTATTGCATTTGATGTTTGCTTTGTAAATATGCAGTTCTGAAAGTGTTGATTGCAGCATGTTGTTGTTAGGGATTTATGCATTGTTTAGATCCAATCTTGGATCTAACTACTCTTCCATCTTCATGATGTAGGATAACAACTACAAGGAGATTTTAAGATGAAGACAAAGAAGAAGATATGAAGATACAGATGTCAGATTATCAACATACTTAAAGACCTCTCCAAGGCAATGCATAGATCCCTGATTTCTCTAATGCTCTTTTATTACTTTCAGCATTGTGTATTTTCTCAGTATTCTTTACTGAAATATGTAACCTCTAAAGGAATACTTGTTGATTGCATTCATTTGAAATATTCAATGTAAAGATCAATTTTCTAAATTTGAAAGTTTAAAATCAGATCAATACTTAGAGAATGACATAGGTGTTAATTATGAATGCAATAATAAGATATTTGTCTCCAATATCTGAACAAGGTTTGAAAGGATGTACCTTTATTTAAGTCCTTTCTTCTGTTTGTAGTTGCTAGATTGCATGTGTACTTTCTCTGATTTTTTCCTTTTTTCAAGAAAATTATGTACTTAGGACAACAATCTATCAAATCCATAAAAATGTAAGATAATAATCAACTTATCAATTTGGAGTGCAACTAAAATGATAACAACACCTTGGCGAGTGACGAAGATAACAAGAAGATAGAAGATGAAATTATGTATCATCTTCACAAATTTTGTAGAACATCTTTTGAAATACATTCTTGTATCCCTAATGAGTTATATAAGTTAATTGATGCTAGATGGAGCACTGCATTACAAATGGATAGAGAGATTATGGAGAGAGAACTTATTCAAGTGTAACTTGAGTTGTGTGTTGAATATGCTAAGATAATGATTATTGCTCACAAGCATGAATTCAAAATTAAGAGTAGAGAAGATAGACTTCTAATTGATGACACAGAGGCTGTACATGATGAAACTGTTAAGACATGGAAAGAGCTACTATAGACAAAGGTGGTAGCAACCCAAGAAAAACAAGTTCATGCATAATCAAATGAACTAATATAGGGAAATGACAGTTTTTTGTAGATCATTTAATTGGGAATATTGTTCTTGATGTTCCTAACGTGGTGAAGGACATTGAAACACGAAATATCAGTCTATCACAAACTGATGGTGATGATATTGAAATTGTAGACATAATAGGCAAAGATGATTCATCCTTGTCATTGACTAGGGCACACATATGGGAGATGATTTCTGAGAAGGAAGAGGAGAAAGTTATAGAAAGTAAGCAGGAGGAAACTCAGAAAAAGATTGAAGCAAAACTTGAGATTGAAAGGAAATTAAGTCTTGAAGTAACAAGTGCAAGTAAGAGACATAAACTGATGACTACATCAGAAGAGGAAGAAGAAGAAGTTGATGAAGAAGAAGTATCGATCACACCGGTTGATATATCCAAACTGAAACCCAAGGAATTGATGAAACTTTTAGAAAAATTAAGGATATAGGCTGTAAGAAACAAGGTGAGATCAAAGAAGAAGAAGAAGACACGAGTATTAAGGATATCTAGAGATATTCTAGCTGAGTTAGTGCCTGAGGTTAAATATGATAAAGACGATACACCTATTGATCAGATGGATATTCTTATTAAGGAAATTCTAGATCAAGGTCCATATTTGTAGTTAACTGTAGTAAAGAATGCAGAGGAGAACTTAGAGAAGAAGATGATAGGTAAGATGATGGAGAAGATTACCACATATAAGATCAAATTGTCAGATTTGATAATAGAATTTAAGACTACAATGACTGTGGCGGGTCACTTGGTTGTCAAAGTATCAAGGTATTCTGATTTTGTTCAAGATTTGGAATAAAGAAGAGTAGAAGCATAGAAGGAGCTTGATAAATTAAGTAGTCAACTTGATCCATTGTCAATTTCATTCACTCCTTACAGTAGTAAGGTTAAGAAAATTTATCACAAGGCTACGCAGATTAAAAGTGAGCAAGAGAAGAGAATGATCACTCTATTGGAACTTCAATCAACCTTATCCCCGATAGTAGAGGTGATGCAACATAATGTGAAGAAGGAAGAAACCATACTTGCCTTACCCAACATGAGCACTCTAGATAGCATGGAAGAGCTTGCTTCTAGTTTGATTGAGAAAATCATTGTTATGGGTTACTTGTAGAAGGTATGAGAAACAACCTTGAATTCAACAAAGATTGACTTCAAGGTAATCTTTGACAGAATTTAAGTAAGATTTTGTATACATTTATTGTAGTATTTGTACCTTTGTCATTTTTTTCAAAGGGGAGTATATGTTTGATAAAGTATATGTATGGGGGAGTATATGCATGTATGGAGAGTATGTGCATAGGGAGTCATAAGTTGATATTATGATTGCACGATTGTAAGAAGCTAGCATATGTTTGCCATCAATTCCAAAGGGGGAGATTGTTGGTACTGTGTTGGGAGATTAATTATTTAGTTGTCATTAATGTCAACTAAGTCAGTACAGTGTAATTAAGTGAAGTACAATCATGAAATACTATAGGTGAAGTGAAGATACAATCGGTAAGAAGGTAACACTGAAAATTGGTTAAGTCCAGAAGATCAGTAGACTGTGCAAACATCACTTTGGTGGCGATCATGGTACAAATGGAATTTTGAGGAGCGGTCACAAATATAGCTTCAACCAGTTTATATTGCAATGTGGTTCCAACCACAACTCATTTGGTTGAGCGGTGATATAGTTTTTAGTGTCACAAACACCAAGACAGGTAGAACTCTTATGTTCTTGAACAACCAGTCAATAGATCACAGATCGGTGAGTGGTAAAGTATATGCGATCATGTCTAATGAGATGATGACATAGAACAAAGGTCATGATATAAACTTGTAGATCTTATCTTGACCTAATGTGGTCATGATAAATCATTTCTTTCATCAAGATTATCAATTTGACACATGGTGATATCTCAGGAAAGCAATTTGAACATCATTTTTATGTTGGTGCAAGTTTTTTATATATAGGAACTGCTCATATTGAAAATTTGTAGTTGTTTTTGTTGTTGAGAGAAGTTGCAAGAGTTGTTTTGGGTGATTAGGGTTTTGTGATTTCAAGTTGAGGTTGCGGTCAGAGGGGAGAGAGAAGAGAGCAGTTACAGAGTACATAGAACTTATAGGATCTGACAGGCAATTAGTGCTACATCCAAATCACTAATCTTGTTATTCCATAATACTTGCAGCAAGCAAAATCCCTTAAACCGGGTGAACTCTAACAAGTTCTTTTTGTAAATCCTTTAACAGGGTAACTTCTTTTTTGAGGTTTAAAATCCTCTAGCGAGGTATATCATAGCTGATCTTATTGTATTCCTAACAGTGTACTAGTCAATCCTAATCGGGTGAACCCTCAGAAAGGGTATTTGTAGCTCCTAATAGGGAAAACTCATACATTGCACTATTGAGCTTGTGGGTGTCATCCTCATCGTGGTTTTTTCCCTCTTACAAGGGTTTGCATGTGAAAGTATCAATGTTATAAGTGATGAATTTGTGGATTCTTGATATTACTTTCTTTTATATATTTGCATAAGTTACTTGCTTTATAGGTTTGGAAAGTATTTCAGCAGCTATTTAGTTCAGTGTTTGAATTAGTTCACTATTTGTTTATACTTATTCACCCCCCCCCCGCCCTCTCAGTACCTATTATTTCCAATAATTGACTCATTCTCCCCTATACATTTCCAATTCATGTGTAATCCATATTTTAATATGTTTTCATTTCATGTGTAATCATATTTTAATATGTTTTCATTTCATGTGTATGCATTTCCAATTCATGTGTAATTTGTGTTTTCATAGGATGCAACAAATGTGTATGCATTTACAAATCATAGGTTCAAAGATGTAAACAAGATTAATTGTTGAGTGCAAAAAGATTGATTAAACTTTCCTGATTAGAAGCAAACAATTCAACCAATGTCTATACATTTTCAATTCATGTTTAAACAATGAATTCATTTCGTATGCGATAGCGATTGCAATGAGAGATGTAAAGAAGAGTCATTGTTAATGTACAAAGATTGTCTATAATAAAATGAATATAACCAAACCAACCAAACAATGTCTATGCATTTCCAATTCATGTTTTAACAATGTAATCATTTGGTATGTGAGAGAGATTGCAATGAGAGGTGTAAACAAGAGTAATTGCTAAATGCGGAATGATTGATTAAATTAAAATTAATAGAAGCAAACCTCTCAAACTATGTCTATGCATTTCCAATTCATGTTTGAACAATGAATTCATTTCATATGTGATAGAGATTGCAATGAGAGATGTAAACAAGAGCGATTGCCAAATGTAAAAAGATTGATTAAATCAAAATGAATAGAAGCAAAACAATCAAACATTGTCTATGCATTTCTGATTCATGTTTGAACAATGAATTCATTTCGTATGTGATAGAGATTGCATTATCAAGTTTGAATTTTCTCTTAAGAGTTCCAAGTTCATGATTGAGCCATGATACCA
>MU225256.1:14922034-14941098 GCA_018584345.1 Thuja plicata | reverse complement strand
GGGATAGAGAGTGATAGAGAGGGAAACATAGATATATGGATGGTGAGATATATTGATACAGAGATAAGGAGATCTAGAGAGGATGAAACAAAGGGACAAATACTTAAATGACCTTTCCATAACTCTACAACGTTCCCATTGCACACTAAGGTGCGATTGCTAGTCTTAATTAAATCTTGTAGATAACCTTGGTTTGACATTATTTGTTAATTTAAATTAATACTAGTTTTAACACTTATATTTAACTTTAATTTTAACTCAACACTAGTTTTGTGTTTCACTTTGTGATTAGTTAATTTTTTTTTTCTAATTTCAGCATTTTTATTTTTATTTTTTTAAATATTATTTACAATCTTCGTACAAATGATTTTTTTATTTTTATTTTTTAAATATTATTTACAATCTTGGTACAAATGATTTTTTTATGATCATTTATAAAAAATAATAAATGCTACAATAATAAAAAATATTTTAGAGATAATAAAAGTAAAATTAAATGTAGAAAATTATGTAATTATTGATTAAAAAATTGAGTTAAATTCTCATAAATGAGGGTTAACCAAATTTCTTAGAGGGTGTTGTTATGTTGAAGCATAATAAAAAATAGTAGTATATCTTGTCTATAAAATCTTTATAATAGTTCTCTATCAAAAGTTAAGCAATATATTTGGAAAAATCTTTATAATAGCAATATAATAGAAAAAAATCTTTATAATAATTCTCTATGAAAAGAATCTATTTCAAGTTTAGAATGGATGCTTGAAGGAATCTTGGTTAATCTATCATGACATGTTAAGGTATTTTATTGATAAAGTATTTTATTGATAGGAAGTCATAAGTACACTAAACATCAAATTTGAAGATTTCTTTTTTTTTTATGGAAGTTCAAGAGTATATTTCCTAACTATATAGGAAGTTCAAGACTATATTGTGTTTAAATTAACAAACCTTCCTAACTATATAGGAAGTTCAAGACTATATAATATAATGTGTTTAAATCAACATAGAATGTGTTTAAACCAACACAAGTCTTTATGGGATTTGATCCCCTTAACACGCTGAGCTTACAAAGGGTGGGAGAAAAAGAACTACAAAAAATTTCTAGTGGGAGATAAAGAACTGTAATGTTTTTTAAGAAAAAATATCTTATATACTTTTAGGGAAGTTGAGTATATCACCTAACTATAGTATCTAATTTCTACTAGCTATCCTTTCACTGAGCTAAAGATCTTGTGAAACATAATATTAATCAAGCATAAGCGCACACACTTCAATATAAAGTGATTGATCTTCTAATATCCTTCTAAGCACAAGATCTTGTGAAACATAATATTAATCAAGCACAAGCACACACTCTTTAATATAAAGTGATTGATCTTCTACAAACTATCCTTCCAAGCATAAGTTGTAGTGATTGATCCACCTAGTAACCTCTATATCATCTATGTACACCTTGAGGTCAACACCCCATATATCACTCTCTTCCCCACCACTCGACTCCCCTCCTCCTTATCCTCACCCTCCTCCCCCAAACAAGGACAATTCTCACTAAGCACACTGATCCAACACCGCTAAACAACTAGTTTCCCATCCTAACTACACCCAAGGGGAATAGGGGGATATAGTGATTGCCTCCCACCCGGATATAGATTAGGCAAGTTATTTGAGAGAATCTAGAGCAATCTCCAACTAGGCTAAGGCCTTTTGAGAACAACCACCTCAAAAGCCCAACATCTCCTATCTGACAAAGGAGGATTAAGGTTTCTCCATTCGACAAAGGGATATGGAAGGATGGAGGATGAGTCTCATCTATTCTAACGGTTGGTCCTCGGTAATAGGTATGCATTGAGAGATCTATGAGAGACAAGCGCTCTCCAAAATCGGTAAGGCTCATTGCCAGATGAATCTATATATTTATTTATCCGTTTAATTTGAATAAAAAATTTCAATATCAATTTTCCATTAGTTATCCTTCCACTAAGTTAAAGATCTTGTGCAACATAACATCAAGCACAAGCTCTTAAATATGAAGTGATTGAAATTGGATTAGTTTAATTTGAACGAAAAAGTTTATTGCAGTGTTACTTACAATATTTTTCAAGTGTGTTGTTTGTACAAACTCAATCTACAATAATTTGTTGTTTGTATGAATCTAATCTACAATAATGTTAAAGGTCTTTGGTTCAACTCAAGGTGTGATATGTAGTTATAGTATTGGAAGTGTTTTAAATGGTTTTGAATCTACTTATAGTAATATTGAGAGTGTTTCAAGTGACTTAGGAATTAGCATAATATCAATTAAAATATAGTAATATTGAGAGTGTTTCAAGTGACTTAGGAATCACCATAACATCAATTCAAATTAGAGGTATTTTATTAGAGGACATTTTCAATTTAATAGAAAACATTTTTCAATTGGAACCACTTATGTTGGGTGACAATATTTCTTGAAACAATGTTGTAAGTTGGTCAATTGCCTCATATTTTATTTATTTCTAAAAAGAGATGCAATAAGAAGAGAGACAATAAGCACAACACTTTACAATGTGCTTGACATTTTCAATTTATTAGAGAAAAATTTCAATCAAAACCACTTATTTTGCGTGATAGATTGCTTGCAGCAATATTATAGGTTGGTCAATTGCCTCATATTTTATTTGTTGATAAAAAGAGGGGCAATGAGCATGACACTTGTCAAGGTGCTTGACATTTTCAATTTATTAGATAACATTTTTTAATAGGAACCACTTATGTTGGGTGATAGTATTGCTTGCAACAATGTTACATGTTGGTCAACTACCTCATATTTTATTTGTTGCTAAAAAGAGGGGCAATTAGCATGACACTTTGCAAGGTGCTTGACATTTTTAATTTATCAAAGAGCATTTTCCAATTGGAACCACTTATGTTGGGTGATAGTATTGCTTGCAAAATTGTTATATGTTGGCCAATTGTCTTAGATTTTATTTGTTGCTGAAAAGAGGGGCAATAAGAACACCACTTTTCAAGGTGCTTTGATGGATATTATGGGACGAATATTAACATTTATATTGTATTAGTGATTATTTAAAGAAGTTGACACAATCATAGAAGTATCTTGGTGTGGGTGAAAGAATCTCAAAGGTGAACTTTTTGAGAAAAAATAGTGGGTTAGGTTCTTTGTAAGTGGTTGTGTGTGCAAACAATGTGTAAATTAAAGTTGTCTAAGGCCATCTCTAACTAACCTTCTTTTAATTTGTAACCATATGAACTAGGTCTAACAAATGATTAAAAATGAACGAACTATGCAAATTGAAAAATGGACTTGACAATCAACAAGCACTGAATCCGACCTTATTAAGAATAAAAAATAGTCTTGATAAGGTGACACCTATGAAAAGAAGTTGTCCTAATGAAATTTTCTCAAAACCTTATTGTAATTTGTAAAAATATGAATGAAAGGTCTAACAAATAAATTGAAAATTGGACAAACTATGAAAAATAAACAAATGGAGGACTTTGAAATCAAACACTAAATTTGACCTTATTGATAATGAAAAAAAGTCAATAATGTGGGGCCTAAGAAATGAATTTGAATTTATTGAAAATGAAAAATACTAATAGTCAATAAGGTGGCACCTATGAAAAGAAGTAGTCCTAATGAATGTTTCTCAAAATTAGGCCCTAGATTTGCTTGTGAAATTTAATAAAGGTTTGAATTAAAGGATAGGTTTCCATATGCAAAACAAGTTGTCCCAGGGGTGAGCTTTACCATTATGAAGTGTCTCAACTTTTAGAAGTTCTCACTTGTGAGTGAACAATAGAAAGCATGTAGTTGAAAATGAATTTAGAAGGTCTGGTAAAGATGAATAACACGATGCATTGACTATTTAAAGAAGTTAACGTGATTATAGAAGCATCTTAGCATGGATGAAAGAACCTCAAAGGTGAACCTTTCTAGAGAAAATAGTGGGTTGGGTTCTTTTTAAGAGTGGTTTTATATGGAAACAATGTGTAAATTAAAGTTACCTAACACTATCTCCAATTAACCTTATTTCAATTTGTAACTAATATGAGTCTATCAAATGAATTGAAAACTGGACAAACAAGGAAAATTAAAAAAATTGTAGTACTTGGGAATCAACAAGCAATGAATTTAACCTTATTGAGAATGAAAAGTAGTCAATAAGGTTGCTCAAAATTAAAGCCTAGATTCCCTTGTGCAATTTTGGCCTCTGAAAACTTGGTTAAAGTATATCAACATACTTGTGCTTATTGGAGCAACATCACTCATGCCTCCTATCACTGCGGTGAATTTCACTAGTTGGTTGATTATGGGGTTTATTTTCAGCTTTGTGATATACATACATATATCACAAACAATGATGGCAAAGACATAACTATGTGCTTTAAGTAGGACTAGATGCAGGTTTCATATTCATGGTTGTGCGTCTCTATGTTAGTTTGGGGCTAGAGAATATTTTTAGAGTGGTGGGTAATGAATTTGGATGGTTGTCCACTTACTTCTTTCCCAGTTGCAAAGAATAAATCTATTAAAGATTGTCCAATATTTGTTTGAACAAAGGAAGAAGTTAGTTTATGAACAATCTTCTTTTATATAACACTATATAATATTATATATGTCTTTAAGTATGGATTCAACACTATTGTAGACACCAAAAAATGTTCCATCACCTCTGCATGATGTTTTTACTAATTTTCATCTTAATTAATTAATTAATTAATTGATTGATCTTTATTATTTAATTAATTTGTGTCATTCTTATAATTTAAATTCAAAATTCTCTCTAATTTCTCATAATTGAATGATTTAAATTATTTAACACCCATTTAATGTTTCTTTAATATTTTTGTTGGCAAGTGGCCCAATTAGCATTGCATAAAGGTTGTCATTTATGACAACACTACTCATTGGCATGGTCGCTTGATGTACAATCCAGTTTTGGATATTCAATTTTGCAAAATGACTAAGTTCTAGAAGCAGTTGACATGGTACAATTGTACAATTTTGGTCAATGAGAATAGTATGTGGTGAACTAAGTCATGCGAGCTTAGAGGAAGATATTTTGGGATATGCTAGACCTTCAGGTAAGGTCACTTGTATTTTGGAGTTGATTTCAGAGAGTTACAGTCTGTTGAAGTTATGCGAAGATAGTACAATAGTGTAACATGGTAGTTGAATGGTCATGATGATTAAGGGAGTATAATGTGGAATTGAGAAGTGATAATTTGGATTTGGATTGGGTCCTACCCTATTTTTGTTAATGTATGATTTTTGACAGTGTTTATTATTTGATAAAGTAATGGTCACATTTTGTGATATATTTGTGAGCCAACTGATTATGAGATTGACTATATATGAAGATGTTTTGAGATGCGAAGATGTAGATGGAATGTGTAAATGCATGGTGATTTCATAATCAAATAAAGGATACTATGAGCCATAATTGGAACTATCTAAGTATTACTGATGCTTGTTCATTTCATTACTCGAGAAATCTTTTGTAAAGACAATTTCTGATTGTAAGAGTAGTGATCTCCTTGTTCTGCCCCTAACAAGGTTTTTATCCTTTAACATGGATATGTTCTCAATGTAACATTCAACTCCTAACAGGGCTAGGTCCTCTAACAAGGATGCTATAGGGTATGTGCACCAAGTTGTGAGTCAAAAAAGTGGACACATGTTTAAAAAAATTCAAATTTCATATAACCCGATCGGGTTATTGAAAATTTGAAATTGTTCTAGGCTTGGTAACCAAGCCTAGAAAATATTATTAAAAAACTCTATCTGTCTCAGAACCCGATCGAGTTCTGAGATGTTTCTAATAACCCGATCGGGTTATTATAAACATAATATATTTTGGAAAGCCCGCAGCTTAGGCCATTTCTAATGCCTAAACCGCGGAGCAGAAGAGTGAAGGAGGGAAAAAAAGCATCAAAACCCTATCGTGCTTTGAAGAAAACAACATTTCTTCTACAATTTAGATATTTTCAAGCAATAGATCCCCATAAAAAAGGTATGTTTTATTGTTTTTGTTGTTTTTTTGCATTTGTAATCAAATTAGGTTATGATATTGATTTTTTGTTTTCTTTTATTAATTTCATATTAGATTCATCAAAAAACCCAAGAAGAGGAAAGAGAAATGAAATACCACCCCCCGTAAACCCTCCTCAAAATTCTCCTCGTCCACCACCATCGCCACCCGTAAACCCTCCTCAAAATTATCCTCGTCCGCAACCATCGCCACCCGTAGACCCTGCACGTGTGCCATTAGATCATGTAAATGAAGCACAAGAGTACCTTGTGCAATGCCTTAACCAAAATAGTGCACAAATTAATATATTAGTCAATAGGTTGAAGACTTCCAGTCTTCAGCATCACTCTACCCTCGCCACTACATTAGAACAAATGTCCAATAGTGCAAATGAGGTGTCTCAAGAGGTAAAAAAATAGGGTTCATGGAGGGATAGATGTCATACATATTATGTTGATGGTTTATCATATGAGGATGTGAAAAGAAAGTTCATACAAAAACATGACATATGTGCCCTTTTTACCGATCCTAATACTAGCACCTCCCTAGAAGATAATACAAAATTGTTTCCTATACATTGGTGTGCTCATAGGGGGTGAAATTAGTTTTTTGGGATGTGTGGTACATGGTATTTGACCAAACACCTTGTAATAATAATGAGGTGCCTTTATATTTTTTGAGGAAGCTATACTGTGAGTTCATCCTCAAAAAGAAGCCGAATTACTTTGACTTTCATGAGTTCCAGGGTAGAGGAAGAGGCTTTGCGCAGGATAGACATGGGGCACATAGGATTACCCTACCACAAGAGAGGAGGTGTACTACAAGAAAACCCCTCATTCATGTTGTGGTTCGAGTAGTGGTGAAGGAGTCTATGGATATATAGACTCTTCATACAGCTGCATCATTGACTAATATCATTATCCAGCATGACACTCAGTTAGTTGGAGGAGATGATGGATCAGTGCCTGCACTACCTCCATCTCCATCAGATGCTCCATTAGGATCATCCCATCCCGCACTAGCTCCATCGTCATCAGATGAACCATTAGGATCATCTCATCCTGTACTAGCTTCATTACCATCAAATACAATTGTAGGGTCAGCCCAACCCATTGAGAATATCTACATCAGTTGTAATGGTATATGTGATGAAGTAGATAGTCAGGCGAATGCAGATGGTTCAACATCCCATTCATATGTACATTGTGGGAGAAGATGTCAGGCATCCACTACTGAGGATATGGCCCTCACAGATGATCTGTTGACAATGGTGCATGGTATACAGCCGACACAAGTTTGTTCAAATTTGTGTTTTGACATGTTATTTTAATTAATTACCTAAATTTGTTAAAAGTAAATAAATTTTTATGTATAGAAGAATTTAAATTGATACATGAATAATATGCATTTCAGGGTGCAGCTAGTGGTACAAGCACACCAAGGAGTGCTTGTTCTAGTAGACGTGGACGGGTAGCTCGAATACCCGAGGTAATGTTTTATAAATATTCATAAAATAGAATAATACATTATTTTCAAAATATAATATATTAATAATTTGTATGGTGATAACTTAGCCAGATTATCAACTTTTGATAATTTTACATTATTCTTGTATCTTTGTTGTAACTATTACCTTTCTGACTTCTACTATATCATTTTAAGATCACAATGAACTTGTTACTGTTGTCACTCAGAATTGCACCTATAGCTGGATGCATAATCTAGCCATCCTGTTGAAACATGGAAACATTCTCCTGGGTGATTTAGAGAATGAATCTCTGGATCCTAGGCCGGTTCCTATTGGATTTTGAAATATCACCTAATACTAAATTCTGTATTTTTTGGAAAAGGGGGAAAGAGAACTTGGAAAAGGAAGAAAAACTAATTAGGAAAGGTGATACACCAAAGATGAATGCAGATCTATCAGAAATTGAAAGACTATACTCATCAAACACACATTACTAAGTTCTGCTGATGCTTTCACTTTTTAGCACCTAGGATGGTTTACAATACCTAATTAGGGTTTGATACCACTAATAACAAGAATATAACCAACAAATAGATAATTTTCTGTAAAAGGTTAAAACTCTTAAACCAAGAATAGGAATTTGTAGTAATTCACTAATCTGTGCTTAAAAATGGATAAACTCTTAAATACAGAAAAACTTGAAAAGGATAGATGCAATACTCAAAAAATAGGTATGAATAGTAAGTCCAGCTTTATTGTCTCTCAAATCTGCATAACGGTTACAAAATACCAAGAAAATGGGCAAAGGAACAAATGTGTTCACTAATACCTCAAAATCCCAAAATTCTGAACAAGGTTTGAAAGGATGTACCTTTAAGTCCTTTCTTTTGTTTGTAGTTGCTAGATTGCATGTGTACCTTTTCTGATTTTTTCCTTTTTTCAAGCAAATTCTGTACTTAGGACAACAATCTATCAAATCCATAACAATGTAAGATAATAATCAACTTACAATTTGGAGTGCAACCAAAAATGATAACAGTTACACCATATGTGAGCATTACATCAATATTTAACACCTTTTAATCCATGAACCCCCAAATTGACCTTTTAGACCAAATGTGCCAATAAGGCATTATATAGCATCCCATTACATAAAGTTACCCTTAGGCCATGTAAACATGTGAAATGATTTTTATTGATTTCATTACATCCACAAATGAACTTTGATGGTCTTTGTTTAGTCTTCCCCTTCTAGGGTCTTCTAGGTGACCCTGTCTTCCTTCTTGCTCATTTGGTGCTCTACACCATATTGTATTGTTGATTTGATGTTATTGTGTATTAGTGTATGTTTGTTTTCTATTGCTTTATGGTCAAAGAATTTGTTCTAATGTAATTCAACTCAAGGAATTCATAAAAGGATGGTACTCCCTTAAGAATTAGGTTGAATGCAAAGGCTTCAACAAAGATCCCTGGCTTTTGGTAACCTAGACATCATACTTTTGAACAAGTTCACTTCCTTGTCCAACCATCATGACTCAAACTGATTTGAACTCTTTCCCTCCATCCTTGGACTCAATTCAACCAATTTTGAACTCATACGTAGATTCATAACCCAACCAATCACTTATTGGCTTCTGACTCAACCTTGAACATCATCTGGAACATCCAACCATCATTATTTTACTCTTATTTCTTGTTCAAAATCATGAATACAATCTCTAATTGTTCACTGATTATGAATGTCCTCAATCCTTCAACACACCTCCATGGCCTTCTGAAGACTCCCAAAATATAACTCCTAAGACACCCCAAGAACCCCTCAACTAATCACAAGGTCCTTATCCTATCGCTCAAAGCACATTCACTTGCTAGTTCAGTAAACTCTACTCTTTGGAATTTCACTGTCATAGTAGGACAATCCCCATATACTAGTTTAAATCTTCACCATAAACAAGAACCCCTCTACACCCTAGGTTCATAAGCACCCCAAATATTTTCATCACTGCCCATACCACCTACTCTCAACCTAAAAGTACTCCAAATCCCCCCATGCTAAGGGTAAACACACTAAAACATACTCACTGTCAGGCTACAACAATCCTATTACTTGTTGCAAAAGTGGTCCTAACCTCTGACCTCCACGAATACAATCTGGACAATCCTTCTCTAACTGTGACTACAAATTTGTTAAAGAATAGTCTTGTGTGTGAAAGAAGAGAAATTTTTTATATTGTAATAATGGTTCGCAAAATTTATTTATAAACTTGAGATAATAGAGTTGTGGAGCATAAGCATTTGTGGAATTCAAGTGAATCATAATCTTGATTGTAAACTATTGCTTATATTTATTTGGTATATTATAGGGCTTGTCAGGGGCTCATATTTCTGAGATTGATGATGCCACTCTTTCTACCATTGGCTTTGGCTTACAGAGCTATGTGCTATCATATTTTGCACACCTCTTGTTTATATTTTTAATTGAACCTATGCATTATCATATTATTTATCTTATGTTAATTTTATTTTTGTTATCCTACCCCACCAAGCTCGAGTTCATTAGGAAAGAGGAAGAAATCATCGGAGACACTGAAACAAAAAAGGTAATTAAGTCCAATTTAAGTATATTTAATGAAATATATTATGAACATTTCAATGTAGTCTATACTGATGAATGCACTTGACTTGTTTATTGTATACATGTAGAATCAATTGGGTTTCACTGAACTAATGAATGCACCAGACACTGCCGATGTTCAAGAGAGGGAGGAGGTAACATGTTTTCATATTTACTTTCAATCGCCTTCTTGTTTGTTTAAAATATTTTATAAATCATGTTCCTCTATTAGTATGTCATTTTCTATGACTTTTCATACAAGAATTGGTCATAGCTTCCTCAAATGAGGTGAATCCTCATATGATTATAGTAGAGCCATCTGAAATTATGGTATGTAATTGTTCTATATACATGTTAAACATTTTTGTTTAGAGATGAGTACATGAATTTATAGTTTTATAACTTGATTGTCAACAACTTTGGGTTATTAACTTGCACGTGAATTCTCATTTACCTATTACAGCTCCCTTCTCCACTTCCTAGGGATCCCTTTCCTAGCACAAGAGATCCATCTGAGGCTTCAATATGCATTTATATTATCTAGTGTATACATTTTTTTGCATTATCTTGTATTTCTCGAATATAACATCTTTTCTATTTTACCATACAGGAAAAGGTCCGAACTGATTCAGCAATGGTTTTGGCTCCCTCCAACATAGGAGTTCCAACTCATGTTGTGGTATGCATTTTCTTTTTAGTCCCTGCATTTTTTATTTTTTAGTATTTCTTGTTTATAACATGTATTTTGTATTATTTATTTTTCCAGTTATAGGACCCTTCAGGAGTGCCTGTCCTTCCTCTACCTTGCCATTTTTCTAGGAGTCCCTCTCACCCACGATGAAGCCTATTTAATTTATCATTCAGCCCAAGCATAGGATAAAGAGGTGAGGTAATCAATAATTCAACTGTCAACAAATTACAACCCAATATTTATTTATTTTGAGATAAGATATATGGCTTAGCATTTGAATTGTTCTTGTGCAGAGACTTAGTGACCCAAGTGTTGCTGTGAAGAAGCTCAATTTTGATGATCCACCACAGTCATAGATATATCGTGACATTGTACAGATCTAGTTGTGGTCATTGAATGACCAAATGTGTGTGTGTGTGTGTGTGTGTGTGTGTGTGACATTTGTACATTGTATATATCGACCTGGAAAAGTTGATGTCACTTTTTTGTAACTCTATTATGGATTTGGCATGTACGCCATTTATTGATATGTATGCTATTATTGTTCATTTTGTTATATATGAAACTTCAAATTTGATACTTGAATTTGTTGGTTGGATGTTTATGCCTTAAGTGTATTCTTGTTTCACATGACTTGCGAATATGCATGTGTGTTTATATAAATTAATGTACTTGTGTGTGTACTTCATGTGTATTCATGTATATCATTCATAACCAATATTCATGTGTAAAACCTATGTGAATGACTTAAGTGAATTCATGTCTATGATTCATAATGTATGTTCTACATGTTTGCTCCAGGACATAAGCAATTTTAGGTGTACGCTTTTTGTGCTACATATGTTCACATGTATACTTTATGATTTAAGTGAATTAATTCTCTATGTGCTACATTTTATTTAGGTGTATCTTTTATGATCTATATGTATGCACTCCATGACTTAAGTGAATTTATGTTGTTGTAAGTTTTTTGTGACTCAAATACAGAGTATGAGAGTTTGGTCGATCCATCTAAGGTGTCTTTATAAACCTAAGGTCGATTAGACTCATGACCTATGATAGGATAAGTAGGTTTGATTTTTTGGTCTAATAAAGGTCCTAATATAGGATCTAAGGGTCTTCTAAGTCTTTTCAATAGGTCTAGAGGTCCTAATAGCAACATTTTGCAACATTGTCAAAAGTTGCACAAATATTGTCGAGCAACTTTTAAAACTTGCTATGCAATTTTTTCATTATTGTTGTTTCAAACCATTCGTCATGGGATCAAACCGTCAGCTCCATCAGCTCCATTTGGCTGGGTAAACGCTAGGGGAGACCTTTTTTTGCGTGCAAAACATCAAGAACATTGTGGCGCAAGTCAGACCGAAGTGTTCTGAAGGTGCACTAAGCCAATTTGGGCAGCAATTTTTGGAGAGCCATACTTCGGACCTTGTGAGAGATATCAGAGATCTATGAAGTGCACAAGGAACGTCTTGGGAAGGCCTACAAGCACATGGATCAATTTTGGGAGATTCCTCTCGGATTCCATTCAGCGACCCGATCTCGATTCGTGCAAAAAGTTGCATTGTTGCTTAGTTGAAAGTTACTCATTGGTGCATCTTTCAAACCATTCGTCGTGGGACCAAACCGTCAAATCAATTAACTCTAGTTGGCCAAGTAAACTCTAGGGGAGACCTTTTTTTTTCTTGCAAAGCATCAAGAATGTTCTGGCGCAAGTCAGACCGAAGTGTTTCCAATGTGCACTAAGCCAAATTGGGCAACAATTTTTTGGAGAGTCATATCTTGGACCTCGTGAGAGATATCAGAGATCTATGAAGTGCACAAGGACCATCTTGGGAAGGCCTACAAGCACGTATATCATTTCTAAGAGATTCCACTCAAATTCTATTTGGAAACCCAATTTTGATTGGTGTAAAAAGTTGCATTGTTTCTTAGTTGAAAGTTGTTCAATGGTGCATCTTTCAAACTGTTCATCATGGAACCAAACTACCAGCTCTATCAACTCCAATTTTATAGGTAAACGCTAGGGGAAACCTTTTTTCTCTTGTAAATCATCAGGAACATTTCGGTGCAAGTCAGACCGAAGTGTTCCCAAGGTACACTAAGCCAAATTGGGCAGAAATTTTTGGAGAGCCATATCTCGGACCTCGTGAGAGACATCAAAGATATGTGAGGTGCACAAGGACCATCTTGGGAAGTCCTACAAGAAATTCGCTCAGTTCTGGTAGATTCCACTCAGATTCCATTTGGCGACCCGATCTCGGTTGGTGCAAAAAGTTGCATTGTTGCTGAGTTGAAAGTTGCTCAATGGTGCATCTTTCAAACTGTTCATCGTGGGACCAAACCGTCAACTCCATCAACTCCAGTTGGTTGGGTAAACGCTAGGGGAGACCTTTTTTTTTCTCTTGTGAAGCATCAAGAACGTTTTGGCGCAAGTCGGACCAAAGTGTTCCCAAGGTGCACTAAACCAAATTGGGCAGTAATTTTTGGAGAGCCATATCTCAGACCTCGTGAGAGATATCAGAGATCTATGAAGTGCACAAGGACAATCTTGAGAAGGCCTACAAGCATGTAGCTCAGTTTCTTGGAGATTCCACTCAGATTTCATTTGGCGACCTGAACTCGGTTGGTGCAAAAAGTTGCATTGTTGCTCAGTTGAAAGTTGCTCAATGGTGCATCTTTCAAAATGTTCATTGTGGAATGAAACCGTCAGCTCCATCAGCTCTAGTAGGCCGGGTAGACGCTAGGGGAGATCTTTTTCACTTGCGAAGAATCAAGAACGTTCCGGCGCAAGTTGGACTGAATTGTTCCCAAGGTGCACTAAGCCAAAATATTCAACTACTCCTTGAGTTTCTCAATCATATCTTCAGCCTCTGCAAGTTTCCTTCTATAAAACTCCATGTATTCCTTAAGGACCTCTCCCAAGATGTTAGGATTCTTCAACGGAACTAGGCTCTAATATGAATTATTAATATATAGAGGCACTGGGGGGAGAGGGGTCAAATAAGTGTAAACAAGTAATGAACCAATTCAACCAATAATCAGATAATGCTTTTAAATAAATTCCATGCAATTAAACATGTAAGTGTAACGATGCAATAGAAGTAAAACAATTCAAACGTCCACAAAGCATAACATATAACACCATAATTTTAATTGTAGATTATGCCTATTACTTTGGTTTGACAAAATATTTTTAAGGTAGTTGCTTTGGAAAAGATTAGGTCTATTACACATGACAACACATGACAAAGATATAAGATATAAAAGAACATACATACAACACATGAAAAAGATGTAGTATGAAAATAATACATACATACAACACATGGAAAAGATATAATATGAAAATGAAAATACATACATAAATACAATGCATGACAAAGATACATACATAAATACATAATATGAAAATGAACATACATACATAAATACTACACATGAACCATTATTATAATTTAGAGAAACATGAGATATCCACTACATGAGCCATTGTTATAATTGTAATGAATCGTAATTCACTCATATCCTCTTAGTTAAATGGTACACAATAAATTATACAAAATATGGCCCCTCGGTATATACAAATCAACCCATGGCCACTTTTATATACAATTTGATCTTCTTTTAGTATACAAAATATGGTCTCCAAATATGCATGTAGACCACTTCATAGTCATTTATATTTACAAAAAAATGAAGTTAGATTGTTTCACAAAATTTATATAGAAAATTATCAAAATAATTCTACCATTTTGTAGAATGATTCTTCATGATGGCCCAAAACTAATTGAGAGAACCTTCTGGATCATCTCTAACCCTTATTATGTCGTGTATTGCCTCGTGTTCAGATTCATGAAGTTTCCATAAATTCTTCTTATGAGGTCTACCAGTATACTTTATCAATTCAATATTTTTTGCAACAAGAAGGTTCAAGTAATGCAAAATATGTCTACGTGTCTCATTGTTCTGAAATAACCACTTCTTAGATTTTTGGATAGGGTACCTACATTTCATAGAAGCATAAATTAATACAAAATTCAACATATAAAGTGTAATAGAATGATGGTAAGAGGTCTCAAAGTCTTCAAACAAGAACACATTATATTTTGATAGCGTGCCTTCTAAGCCATGTCCCTGTCATAACAACAAATCCTATTGGGTACTCAATACCCTCTCCATCAATGACTGTAGTTGTCAATTTATTTTTTCCCTCAATACAACAACACAAAAATTAATCAATCCCTTCCTCATTCTTCTCATCTGCAACAATTGCATATACATGACTTGCAATTTATAGAGGGATATGTTAACACCCTAAACACTTAACCACCTAATAAAATGAGTTTAAGTAGGTTCAACAAATTTCATCTCAAAATGAATAATAAATTGATAAATTACCTGGTTCAAGTAGGTCAGATATGTGATCAAAATTTGTTGATGCTTCAAACTGGCTCAATTGTAGTGCTCTAGGAAGTTGATATGTATCAAGCGATTGCAAAGGTGCATAAGACCATTTGTCAACCCACTCTTTTGATTCACATTCCTCCCACACAAAATTCATAAAAGATAAGAAAAAACATGCTATTAATCTAGTATAAATACCCAGTGATGTTACATTTGAACTTCTAAATGAGTGCATGTCACTTGATCCTGTAAGTGTAAGTGTACAACAATCTAGATAGTTTTCAATGTTAGACTCTCCTATCAACCAAAAAAATCTTTTAACCATATACTTACCTTCATTACCTATTCCCATCATAGAGTTGCACCATCGCACAATTGTTTATGCATTTATTAACTCTGCACCACCTTCGTACTTTAATTCCTCTCTGGAAAGAGCTCTTTTTACACATGCACCCACACCATCACGCTCTCCTTTTCCATGCCTCACCTCGGTGAAATCCCAAAACTGTTGAACGCCACTTTTCACATACATCTTACTCAACCAATAGAACACCCTTGCATTCTTGAATTGTGAGGTGCAATTGTCTGACCATATTATGTGTTGGTTGTACTCAATACCTCTTTCCCTTAAATTCTCATAGAAAACTTTGAAGCAACCTTGCACAAACTCTGATGAATGTGTGTGATCGTTACTGATGTAGAAGTGATACTCTCTTAAAACCTTTCTATATGCGTCTATGCTATCATGTACATGAAAGAATGCTATATGTACAAAGATCGTCACTTGTATAGAATGGTAATACATTTCTTGCACTTCATTCTGAGGTTTAAGAGTATAATTCTCAGAAAAATCAATAATGGAGACAATAGTACCAAGGGGAAAGTGTCCTTACATATCTTGAATTTCTCATCCAACCACCTAGCTCTATGTGAATGACGTATGTACTCATAAACTAGTTTCTCTTGAAAAATATTCATAAAATCAGCTACTCATATATCATTTTTCACTAACTCACACCTTTTAAGCTCTTTTCCATATTTTAGACCATAAGTTGGGTATGTGCAAGATCATGAGGGGCCAAAAAGTGGCGATGTGAAAAAAAATCCACTTTTCACTCGTCCAAAAGCGCATGAAAATATTTGTTGACTTTTTAGTAGGCCTGTGTGTCAATACACCTGGGCAAACCTGACACCAAAGAACAAGCCTAATTGGGTACCCAAAAATATCGGGTACCCGAAACCTGTGGCATAAATCAAAACCCACGAGCCATTTTCCTCATTTCTCTCATTGTTTAGGATTGGAAAATGACTCTATATATCCTATACTCAATTTTTTTGGGTACCTGATTTCTCTAACAACAAATTCAAATCTGCAGTATATACAGTAAGTAAATTCTTTGTATATTTTGATTAATTTATTTTATTTTGATGTTAAATGTAGTTTTTTTGGTTGAAATAGGGTTTTGTATTTATTTTTTTAATAATATATGAAATCAAATTGAATTTTATATTTATTTTTTATTTAATCAGGCATGACTGACAACAATGAATAAAATAGCCCTCCCACACCAAATAACGATCCTCAAAACAATCCCAAACCACTTCAAAACCCTCGATCTTTAGAGGATTTGATACAAGATAATTTGAACACTATACGAGGGTTCCAAAACACATATCATAATATAACTACATTAGGTCCCATGCTCGCCACCCTAAATACTATTGTTGAAAACATTGACACACTTACGTAGTAGTAAAATACTGCTCTTCATTGGCGTGATGATATGCATGCCCAATTTGATGACGGGATTGACCATGATGGGGTTGCGGCCCTTAATATAACTAAAGAAGATATATCCTCCATTTTTTTGAATCCTAAAACCGGATTAAAATTTGAACCCAAAAAGCTTAAATTATCAATTAAATTATGCACAAACAATGCAATGCGTACACAATTTTGGGATCGCTGGTGGATGGTTTTTGATAAATTACCACCCCATAGAAATTTGGAGCTCCCTTTCTATTTTATAAAAAAATTGTATGCGGAGTTTGTGCTTGGTCACAATGCAAATTATTGGAGCATGAGGCCCAATATGGGTGTAGGCGGAGGAGATCCTTAGACTAGGTCATTTGCCCAGCGCAAAAAGGCCACTACCTTTGTCCCACCCGCTGATGTCGCACCCCCTCCTCTAGTGCAGCATCCTGATATAATTGCAGAGGCTGCCTCATAGAGTATTAGGGCCATTCACACGCTGAGTAATTAGTTGATTGTGCAGACCAGGTCATTGTTGCCTCCTGGCATGGATGATGTTGGCGCATCGACATCTGGCAGCAACTCACATGTATGCGTGCCCCATACTTGCATTATGTGCAAGAATTTGTGCCTCAGACCGCTTACTGATGTTGATACATATCAACATATTATTAATGAGGAGGATAGAGAAGACACAGTTACAGAGGCTACAAAACCTCATGGAGCATCTGTGTCTCATGAGAGTGCTGAGGAGGGGTACACAGAGCCATGGAGTCCTGTTGATACAGTAAGAGTAAACATTATAAATAAATTTGTCACATGAATTATTTAATTTAAAAATAATTTATTTATTTAGATTATTTTTAATGACTACATGCACTTATGTATATATATTTGGTCCATTTATGTTCAATCGATGACATAGGAGGAGTTGAGATAGGTGGGTGACTCCACACTTTTGGCCATTTCATTTGGCCTTGACACCTATATGGTATATTATAAATTATGTACCCATTATTTTTTTTTATATCATTTGGTGTACATGCTTGAATCTCTATCAATTAGAGCAATAAAACTCATACATTTACTACTATATTGTCATCTTATTGTACTCTTGCAGGTATCAGCTGATCTTAGTGGGGGGCACCAGGGGGTTCCTTCTTTATGTGTCGACAAAGGAAAGGTCATTAATTATTTAAGATTAATTATGAATGCATATGTATGTCACTTGTGTGTAGTAATAAATATTTTGCATGCACTTTATTGTATAGGGTGTGGCTCTCGATGATGTCCCGACACAGATTCACGAGCCTAGGCTGACAGGCATCTCGATTCAGAGTGATAGCCCGATTGTGCGTAGATTTACATGTTATTTATATTTTGTAACCAAGGTTATTATGATGAAGTACATTTATATATAATTGACTATCTTTTTGACTCTCATAGGTTACTCCCAGTGTGAGGGAGGCCCCACGAGAATCTTTCATATCTTTGTTGACCTAGCCCACTATTCCAGAGGAGGGATTGGTGGACATAAGTTTTAATTTTAGTTCAATCAATTTGTAATTTTATTATGCTATCATCCTATTTTGTACATTTATTACTCTGTGTTGCACCTTGGGCCCCTACACCACTCTACTAATCTCATTATTGCAAATATATATTTATAGGTCAGAGTTGGTATTGGTGGCATTGTCCCTTCGCTACCAAAGGCTTATGTTAGGACACCTAATCATGGTAGGCAATCGAGAGGCTAGGTACAAATGTTTGTATTCAGTTATAATTTATAATTAAATTAGTGTTTGAATTATGAATTATATATATATATATGTACAAATCATATAAACTAAGCAATCTAACTTGGGATTGAACTCATTTTTGATGCAGGATCAGTCAGAGCCAAATAGTTCTTCAAAGAGGCTACATTTTGATGACCCCCCTACAACATAGGATGTGGTTTTATTTGTGGTCATTTAGAGATGCCACTTGGCACATTTTGAGATGGCATATATACCACATTGTACACCTTGAAACATTGATTTTGTAGACATTTTGAAATGGCATGTGCCATATTTGTATATGGAGATACTTTTGAT
>MU225256.1:14900814-14916711 GCA_018584345.1 Thuja plicata | reverse complement strand
CCCTTAGGACACACTTGAGTGTTCTAATGTGTCGAAAGGGGTCATGGGGACTAAATTTTTGGTTTTTAAAGCTTATTCTCTGCATGTTCCTTCAAAATTATTGGGGCCTGCTACGCACTGACTCACCTAGCCAAGGGGCCCACCAAGGTCTCTTGGTTCTTTCTTCACATTATAGTGTAAGTGATTTAGTATATAAATACTGAAAAATCCCAATACCTGCTGCATGTGGGATATATGCCTCTTTGTATTTTCAAAGCTTCTAAACCTCTCTATGTACCTACGCAATTTCTGGTAATTGCATTTGGGATGTTTGGCATTTGTATTTTGCATGCCCTTCCACACACCACATGCGCTAATACCTGCCCAGGTGGGTATAAGCTCCTTGTTGTCAATATTGTTTAAAAAAACCTCCAAAATGACCATATTGCCTGGATCTATGTCTGCATTACACTTACCAATGAAGGCCACTATCATACAAATATTAACCAGCAATATTTGTGGGTATTCTTGGCAATGCAAACCCATTTTTTTAATAAAAAATGCCTTGGGTGTTTGCGTTTATGATTAGATTGAAAAGGCATGGATAATCTTATATTTTTAGGTTTTGAAGCCAAAATGAGAAAAACCTGGATCAAATTCAGCGCAGAAATGCAAGGGCGCTATAAAAAATGTGAATCCACATAACAGAGACTGAGATCTTGTTTGTACCCAAAGCTATCATTGTAATTTGCTTAACAAACACACTATGTATGTGTTCAATCACACCGTTTGTGGTGATCCCTATGCTGCGCTCCACGCGGGGCATATACACAATGTATTTACATCTTGCAAGTTCTGTCATAATTCCTCTTTTGGGAGTAGAGCAACATGCATTTGTTTGAGATGTTTTTACAATCCTCTATGCTGCTACGCAACCCTTGGACCACTTTCTATGCCTTGCGTAGGCCATTCTCCAATGCTTCTGCCAGCTAATAGCATTAGTTTTGTAAAATTAGCAGCTGTAGCTGGACAGACCTTGCTAGAAAAAATTAATAGAGCTCTGCAGGAAAATATAGAGAAAAACAGAGAAAAAAATAGAGAGCTATTGAATAAGAATTTAATCTTAGATTATATTAATCATATTAAAATCTACATATCAATCTCTGATTTATATGATGAAAAGCTAAAGCTAACAAACTAAACAAGGTCTACACAAAAGAAGATGAAGCTACCGTAGACAACAGTTTGCATGAGAGAAATCCTAGAACCAATCATTAGTTTGAATTATGCATGAGAGGCAAATCTACTAGTCAGGGAGAGAGAGATCAAATCTGTGAGTCACATTATCTAAACTGAAGTCTACACTAACACCCCCCTTAAGTCTAACTAAGGAGAGTAATGGAAAATAAAATATAATGAAAAAAGAGGAAAGAGGGAAAAAACCCAGTGGGAACAAAACCCTTCCTCAAAAAGATGCTAACAAGGTAAGAAAACTACTGGATTACAGTGTCTTTCACCCCAAGAAGATCTCAGAGAAAGTGAAACTTTTGTTCAGTGAATGTCTTCGTGAAGATTTCAGCAATCTGGTGAGATGTGGCACAATACTGCAAATCTATAATTCCATCACGTATCAAATATCAAATGTAGTGCATGTGGATCTCAATGAGTTTTGTCCACTGTCGTTGTACTAGATCTCTACAAATTTCTAGTGTACTCTGATTGTCACACCAAATGAGAATTGGACTATGAAAATGGATACCTAGCTCAGTGAGGAAGTTTTGCAACCAAATAGCCTGAATGGTAATATTGATTACACCTCTATATTCAGCCTCTATAGAGGATAAAGAAATGAAAGATTGCTTCTTACTTGACCAACAAATTGGACAAAATCCCAAATTGAGTACATATCCTGAAGTGGATTTGCGATCAGTGCTATCACCAGCCCAATCAGAATCAGTATAGCCAGTGAGAACCAATGTACATCTAGCTGAATAATGAATCCCATAGCTGATGGTTCCTTGACCATAGTGAAGTATACGCTTGGTGACTTTCCAATGTAGCTCATGAGGATCCTACATGTATCTAGAAACAACACCCACTACATATGATAGATCTAGACGAGAGTGAGTGAGATAAAGAAGACTCCCCACAAGCTGATGATAGAGTGTGCAATCAACCAATGGTGTATCCTTGCCATCCTCAAGCTTGACCCTCGATGGGAAAGGTGTGGTGGCTGGCTTACAATCAGTCATTTGAAAGTGAGCCAAGAGATCCCTTGCATACTTGGATTGAGAAACCTAGACACCTGATTTAATCTAGTTGATTTCAAGGCCAAGAAAAAATTGAGGAGACCCATATCTGTCATGGCAAATTGATAATGCAAAGTTGCTTTGGTTGCAACAATAGTTGTGGCTGAATCACCTGTTATTAGTAGATCATCTACATAAAGTAATATGAGCAACAAAGAGTCAAATTTTCTTAGCATATAAACATTTGGATCAGATTTGCATCTCATAAAATTTTGAGACAAAAGATAAGAATCCATTTTAGCATACCAAGCTCTAGGTGCCTGCTTGAGGGCATAAAGTGATTTCTTGAGCTTGCATACTAAGGAGGAATCATGTACATATCCATGTGGCTGCTCCATGTAGATCTCCTCCTCAAGATCACCATGAAGAAATGCATTCTTCACATCCATGTGATGAATCTCCCACTTGCTTGTTGCTGCAATGTAAAGAGCCAATCTAATGGAGTCCATTCTTGCCACAGGAGCAAAAGTCTCATCATAATCAATGCCATGAACTTGATAAAAACCTTTGGCTACCAACCTTTCTTTATATCTATTCACTTGACTGTTTGCTATTCTCTTTGCTTTGTAGATCCACTTACACCTTACAAGCTTGAGATTGGATGGAAGTGAAATCAAGTCCCAAGTTTGATTTGTAATGAGATAATTGTACTCCTCATCCATGGCTTCTTCCCAATGAAGATTTCCTCCAGCTGCTGCATAATTTTGAGGATCAGATTCTTGAATTACATAATCATGCATTGGCTTGATTGGATCAACTAAAAATGAATTAGGGGAAACATATATATCAGCCAAGCTCCTTGTTCTTTGGTTTTTGTTGGGATGAATGTGTTCATTTGATTTAGATTCAGATGAATCTAAATTCATATCAGAATGATTGCATGTATCATCTTTGAGTTGCTCCGAAGATGCATGCATGGGAATTTCATCAAAATAGACATTCCTCTGAATGAAGAGAATTTCTATGGAAACATCAAGCAATCTATATCCCTTTGTACCATTTGAATATCCAACAAAGATGCATTCTTTGCTTTGATGCTCCAAAGCCTTCCTCTTTTCTATAGGAATGCGAGCCCATGCACGTGATCCAAAAAATTGAAAATGTGTAACTTCTGGTTGCATGCTGCTCCATGCTTCAAAAGGAGTTTTTCCTATGACAGATTTGTGAGGAGATCTATTTTTTATATATGAAACACAGTTTATTGCTTCAGCCCACAATTTAGAGGGAAGGGACCTAGCATGCAACATGCAATTGGCCATCTCTTTCAAAGACCGGTTCTTCCTCTCAGCTACCCCATTCTGCTGTGGAGTGTAAGGAACTGTGTTCTGCAATTGTATTCCCACCTCATCACAAATAATTTGGACATCATTGTTAACATACTCCCCCCCATTATCTATGCAGAGGATCTTGATCATTTTCTCAGATTTCTTCTCTACATGAGCTTTGAAAATCTTGAGATTCTCAAACACTTTAGATTTGAATTGGAGAAAATACACCCATGTGTATCTTGTGTAATCATAAATGAATGTTAGGACATATTAGGCTTGGCTAATAGAAGGTTCAGGAAATGGGCCCATTAGATCACTATGAACAAGCTCTAGAGGAGAAGAGGTTCTCCATGCTATCCCTTTTGAAAACTTTTCTTGTGGGTGCTTTCCAAGAGCACAACCTTCACAAACTCCATCAAAAAATTCTATGGTAGGCAAGCCTTGCACCATCCCCTGTTTGCTAAGTTGTTACATGTATCTAAAATTCAGATGTCCAAATATTTCATGCCAAATTCTTCTTTCATCATTTGCATGTGTTAGTAGTAATGTAGAATCTGATTTAGCAATAAAGTTAGAGAAAGTGTAGAGATGAGATTGTTGATTCACCTTACCAACTACAATTCTGGAGTTGTCTTGCATGTCATAGATGCTCACTGAATCTGGTGTGAATTCAACTCTTTTTTCAGATCCAGAATGAGTCATTTTATACACAGAAAGAAGATTAATAGAAAGCTTTGGAATATGTAAGACATTCTCAAAACTTCCAATTTCAAGCTCTACCCTCCCTATTCCAGTTGCCTGTATAGGAGAACCATCTCCCATAAGAATAAGAGAACTAGAATACGGTTTCAAAGAAGAAAGAGCACCTCTTGTGGTTTCCATGTGGTGTGAAGCTCTAGAGTCTATAATCCATGCATCTGAAGAAGAATGAACAACAATCAATGCATGAGCATTGTCTCTTGATTCTGGCTCTTTGTCTTCATGTTTCTTCTTGGAACTCTCTGGGATAAAAATACCAAGATTATGTTGCTGAAGAGTCTGAGCCATCAGATCAATGGTATTCTTCATGCATGATGATTCTGGATGGAACCCACGGTTGCAATATGTGCACATTGATTTTCCATTTTTGTCATTTCCTTTTGAGCTTGTAGATCCATATGCATCCTTCTTATCTTTGCCTTTGTATGGCTGGTTGGATTTGGAAGTGGGCTTCCCACTTTCATGCACAAGTGCACGAGGCTTGGAATTCTTCATTGTGCCCATTTTTATAAGCTTATCTTTCTCATGTATAAGGGACTCAATGAATGTATCTAGTGTGGGCATCTTCCAAGTTGCGCCTGTTGTAAGTCTAACTGTGTGGAAAGAAGAGACAAATACTCCATATTCTGGACCCAATTTAGATAGAATAGAAAGGATTAATTTGTTGTCTTCCTTGGATTTGTCAATACCACATCCTTTCAGCTGAAGCAATAAGGCCTTGAATTTTGTGAAGAAATCTTGAATATTATCAAATATCCTTGGATCTAATAGGTTGGGCTCATTTTCAAGGATATGACCCTGCATCTCATCTTGCTTTCCAAAGAGTGTCTCCAATGTATCCCAAACTTGGTTGGGAGTTGTACATGCCTCAACATGAAACAAAATTTATAGAGAGATGGATAAGCATAGCAGACCAAAGGCTTCATCCATGCGGTTGAAATATTTAGATTTTTCAACTACTGAATTGGGTTCAACCTCCATATCCATAACTATTGGTTAAAGGCCTCTACTTTGAAGTTGAAGCATAGTCTTTGGCTTCCAACCAAAATAGTTGTATGGAGTGAGAATAACAGAGGCTGTAAATTCCATTCTTTAGACTCTGATCTTATGTACCTGCAAAAGAAATTTTCTCCTTCCTAGCACCTAAGCTCTGATACCATGTAAAATTAGCAGTTGTAGCTGCACAGATCTTGCTAGAAAAAATAAGCAGAGCTTTGCAGGAAAATACAGAGAAAAAAATAGAGAGCTATTGAATAAGAATTTAATCTCAGATTCTATTAATCAATATATTACAATTTGCATATCAATCTCTGATTTATATGATGAAAAGCTAAAGCTAACATACTAAACAAGGTCTACACAAAAGAAGACGAAGCTACCATAGACAACAGTTTGCATGAGAGAAATCCTAGAATCAATCATTAGTTTGACTTATGCATGAGAGGCAAATCTGCTAGTCAGGGAGAGAGAGATCAGATCTGTGAGTCATGCTGTCTAAACTAAAGTCTACACTAACAAGTTTGGATTTCACCTCCAATCCTCTTGCGCAAGCCTTGAGGAATAAAATTTTCATGATTTTGAATATTCATGCATGGGCTTCCTCTTATGTTTTTCTGCGCAGCTTTATGTAAATGTAGTTTTGTTGTTTAAAAATGTTTAAACTCCCCTTCAATTGCTTACTCAGGCATTTATATGGCTTTACATTATTTTAAAGTTTTACTGTTTTGTTTTATCCAGCATGTGGGCTCCTCCACCAGTCCCCTGCGCAGCATCTCTGGGATTGAAACTTGATTTGAACTCCTCCATATTTCTTTTAGCAATGACATTTGTCTCCCCACTAATTTCTACGCAGTCACAATGCATAGCTCTCTGTATTAGAATTCCACTCTTCATGTTGGCTTACGCATGATCTCCTTTCCTTTACAATGTGTTCCAGCTATCAAATGGTTCTATTTTCATACTTGAGAGACCAAAAATTTGCATGAGGTATGATTTGTCAACTTTGTCTATGTAAAAGACAATGAAAAAATGTCTTCAAATCTCAGTCACATAAGCTGACATGCATCTCCTTAGATCTAGGAGTAGAAAATTTCTGATTGTGTGTTGGTAACCCACACGAACTGCTCTAAATAATGTTATGGTTGAATGTGACTGATCAACATTCAGGAAGACAATGTTTCCTTTAGGGTGACCTTTTTCAAGCCTACCAATATATGTAAGATACACTGTCCATATGAATGAAAATGAATTGCTTACTAGAGACTGAAGATGCACAGGGACATATCGATAAGTAATGAAATCACACAGAGGCCAATACATGGCACCACTTTTAGTTGTAGGAAGAAAATCCCATTTTAATCTCACAAATATTTCACTCCCATTCTCACCTTGCAGGAGAGAATTCAATGAGAAGAAGACAACTGTCACAACAGGGCCATAAAGAGTCTGCCCAAGAACCTTTTTTTTTAACTGTGCTTATAATATCCATCTTTCGAAGAACTCTTGACATGAAGTTAAACCATAAATGCAATGTGGGGCCTGACAGGAGGAGTCCATATGCATCCATTAGCATGGTCCTTTGGACATCAATTTCCAGTTTTTCTGAGACATGAAAAGCATCTGATGCAACAAATGTAATGACCCTGAAATGACAACTAGCCTCTGGAACTGGCCCAGAAAACTGACTGAAACACATCACAGAGCTATCAAATCCTGAAGGCATGGAGACCTTTACATTTATCATTACATTGCAAGACAAAATTTCATGATGCTTCCTGGGGAGAGATATTTTGATCTCCAAGGTTGACCATTTATTATATCTGCAAAAACACATGTAAACATAGTGGAAACTAGTTCCGGAAATGACCTTGAACAAAAGGCAAAACAAAACCCTGATTCTTCACTCCCATTTTTTGATAAAAGACTCTCATACAATGAGTGCAGATCCAAAATTGGCATCCCAAAATAACCATCTAACATGAAACTATAACCCTCTGAAAACAACAACTCTGTAAAAATGATTCTGTTTACACTGTAAATCTGCATAAATTGCTCTTGATTTTGATTCCGCAAACCCATCAAAAAGGGACCCTCAGAATGTTAACCTCTGAACATGAATTCACCTTCATATATGGAATATGATTATCTAATTAACTTTCTTTGATGATCAGCTGATCAACCAAAAATAATATGCAAAGTCAACACTTCACAACTTTGTTAACTTAAACTCAGTAAATATGCAGAAATTGGATCTAGAATCAGCTTAAGAAAGTGACCAAACAGATTGGCCAAGGTCCAAAAATCTTCAGGGAAGTACACTTCCAAGTCTACAATGTATAAAAACTTTCAATTATGCTTGACCTTGAACCGAGTGCAAACAATGAAACCAAAAAGTAGGTCACTTAATTCTGGATTCTGCATATTCAGTGAAACTTTAATAAATTGGAAATGGAAAGGCTTTGGCAAAGTGGATAACTGGATTGGTGTGAGTCTGAAAATCCATGGGAAGGTACTTTCAATTTTTCAATATAGGGGGAAAATCAATTATTCAGGACATTTCAACCGGGTACAAAATGCAAGACCTCAAAGTAGGCTATTCAGAAATCTGCATTTGACAGTTTGGCACACTTATAGAAAATGCAAACGAAATCAGATTGGAAAACTACCCAGACGGATTCATCATGACCTCAAGACGAAGATATAAGAAGTATTTGACCTCAGTAATAAAATTCAAAAGGAATTGTTTCAATTAGGTCACAAGGTCAAAAGTTACAATTGGTCAAACAAGGCTACTCAGAATTCTGGGCAGAACAAAGAAACAAGAATTTCTGGAAGACAAACTTTGAGGGATCAGAAAACCTATCAAACAGACTCGAAATGGATTAAGCTTTGAAACACAAGTTCTCTGATGTACACTTTAAACATCCTCAAAGGGAGGGCCATGACACTTAATAGGACACAAGACATTTAAATGCAAATAGGGCCTGCTACAACAAATTTACACTTAGGAAAAAATGTAGATTTGGACAAGTGCTCAAAACAATACATCATGAAACAACTCAAAACTTGAATCTGACAACTTGGGATGTCTTCATATGTCAAAAAAAGGTCATGAACACTGACATGCATGGTAGACCTCAAAATCTCATCTGGGAAAATATGCATAAAAGCACTTATAGGGCTTCAAACTGCAAAATTTTATCATGGTACTTCAAAAACCCTTACTACATTTTTTAGTCCCAACAGGGACCTCGGGACAACTTGCAATGAATTTTTTTAGACCGTTGAAGCAAACAAACTTGCAACGTTCCTCCATTGAAAATTGAAGAAGTGAAAATTGTGCATTTTATTCTCCAGAACCTGATTGGGTAATGCAGGACTTAAAAAAGTACTTTTTCTTTTCAGAACTCGATCGGGTTATTTGAAATTTTGAAACCCGACCGGGTTATGACTTGGGAAGAGGCTTGGAAAATGACCCAAAGGCTTGGAGGCTCATTTTCCCTCCATTTTTGTTCTTTTAGACATTTTTTCATCTTGCAAGATGAATTCTCAACTTTATCTTCATCAGGTTTGAAATTTGTCAAGGGGGTAGCTCTATAATTTTCACCATAATCTCATACATCTTCTTAGCTTTCAAACCATATAATTTTTTCTATTTTTGGACAACAATAGCATAGTAAACTTTAATTTTCTTTACTAGTGTCTTAATAGTCCTCACAAACATATGTCTACCATTTTTTTAATAACTTTTGATATACTTAACTAAATTACAAACAGGTGCCAAATTTTCAAGATGCGGTCACTTCAAAAAATCACAGAAAAAAATACTCATCAGAAAATCACAAAAAAATACACAACTTCTAGATCTCACTCTTGCCTATCATCCTTCTAAAGGGATTCAAAAAATAATGAATATAACTAAATCTTTTGTACATTGCACGAAAATAGCTATGTTATGTTTTTCTGAAAAAAAAAACCAGGAACAAGTTTTCATGCGTGCGAGGTATGACCCTCTTAATCTTATCAATTTTTTAAAAAAATTAGTATTTTAGAAACTAGATTCAGAGTAATATAATTTTTATTTTTTACATATCTTCTCATTTTGAGTGCGTGACCCTCAAACGTCTGTTCCAAGTTCAGGTTTACCCAATTTTAGAAAAAATGTGTCCACTTATACCACCCTTTTTGGTTCACAACTTGGTGCACATACCCTATACTCTTAGTGCATTATTTGTGGGTATCTTCCCCACTGGGGTTTTCCCTTGGCCAGGGTTTCCTTATGGACAAATCATGGTGTTATGAGTTATTTAGTTTATGTGTATATTCTTATCATTTCAGTAATTGTATGGTTAAATTGGAAATTATTAAGTTTGAATTTAAAGTGTTGTAATACTGATTCACCCCCTCTCAGTATTACCTAATCCTTACAATTCCTCCAATATTAGTTAAATAGTTTTTATTATTTAATTGATTTCTTTCTCTCCAATTTTAATTAAATAATTCTTATTATTTGATTAAATTGACCTTTCTCATTATTTTCACCACAATTAATAATTTAATTTTTTAATGATTCCTTCTATAATTAAATAATGATCATTTTATTTAATTATTCTATTTGTGCAAAGCTAACTAAGTCTTCCTAAAATAAATAAAATATTTATTTTGTTTATTTGCTCTCATTCACAATTAAATATATATTTTTAATTATTTAATGCTAATTATATTCTCTAGTTCCACCTCCTCAACTTCCACTGATTAATAGTTTATCTATTCAATTAAGACAGTCTTCTATGTCATGCAATTATTTACATATTCAGTTTTCAGTCATGCAACTAGTTATCAATCAATCATTCAATATGTCCAATCTGCCCTACCATGCAGTTATTCAACTACCAATTAGTCTAAGTAATATGTCCAATCAGTCTTGTCACAACTAATCGTAGCCTTCCATCATCAATCAACACCCCTTAATTTAAATAGTCCATTGGAATCGTGAAGTCTATAAAATTGTATAATATAAAATGAGGATCATGTAAAAGGGCTATGTTCCCCAATTCATAAAATACATTAGAATGCAAAACAACCCCAAGAAAAATATGATTAACACCTCTTGGAAGATGCCAATGCAATATACGTGCCTTTGGTGTTTTGATTCCCTTTGTTATTTATGATTGAGAGAGAAAGGGATGATATTGGTATGCAAGAGACTAAAAAAGTACACATATGATTAGGAAATCAATTGAGAAAACTAATGTAAAAGAGGATGGGGGAGGATTTGAATGCACTTGGAAATGGAATATAAAAAATTAACTTTCAAACCCAAGTTTCTGACTGTCAAAGTATCAGAATGAGCTGTAATCACAAATCTGAGACCTAGGTTGTGAACTAAATCCTTGCCAAATTTCAAACAAAAATGGAAGGGAATGGGTGAAAGTCGATCTATACCCAAGGGACAGAGAAAAACATAGCCAATACTTTCAGATGAAATTTTCACAGAATCTGTAACTATTCTTGTTTTACCCAGATCTAAAGTTGTATCTCCATACTCTATTCCCGCACACAGAAAAATGGGGGAAAGGTTGGGAAAAGGGGTTTTCCTTGGTCAAACCACTATTTAGGAATCAACCTTGAAAATGAATGGAAATTGCATAAGGAAAGATGAAATGGAAACCAGATCGAAATTGTAAATCACCTTAAACCTTGATGATGCAATGCCCCTTTGGATGTGATCACAAATGTTGATGCAATAGCTTGATCTAAAAGGAAATCATGAAATAAATGCCTTGAATGATGAATTATTTAGTTTTCCACAATGCTTGATGATGAAGAAGAAGAATTATTTGAAGGATTGAAGACTTGGATGCTCAATTGTAGAAGAGATCTTGAACTTCAATTTGCTCGCTTGATCATGAATGTTTGAAAACTTGATAGTGAATTCTTGCATGTGATAATGGATTATAAAATAAGGGGGGAAGAGGTTCGTTTATACTTTACCCCCTCATTTAAAGATTTAAATTTTACCCAGGCTAACCACAGATCAAAAGACCTTGCTAACACCCCAATATTGGGCCTCAGACCAAATTTGGCTCAAAATCCAAGGGGACAGGTCTCCATACATTGCAAAATGAGCCAACATTGGAATTATGGGTCCCATACAGTCAACAGGTGATATTTTTTTGGGTACAACTCAATCTGAGGTTGGGAGAGGATGTAAAGGGCATAAATATCATGATAGGTTTAAGAGTTGAAGTGAGTTATTTGATTAGAGGGAAAGATAGAGGAGTGCACTTAGAAATAAGGGCCAAAATTGAGTTTTGAAGAAATTAGATCAATATAGGATACATAATATTAATTTTAAGGTCCAATAAGTGTTAGTACAATGTGAAATCAATATGGTAACCCATACATACTAAAATGAGGCTAAAATGAGAACCTAATTAAGGGTGCTTACATTTTAGGACTATACATTTAGCCCCCACTTTAGAGGAAGGTTGAGTCCACCTTAGGCTCATAGTAAAGTGCAAGAAAGAGAGAGAAAGATGAAGAATCATGGGGGAATTGCAAGGAGACAAGATATCACTAAGTTTAAGGCCATAAGCCCCCAAACCAAGAATCTTAACTTGTACATCCATATGCAAGGAAACATAAAACAACAACAAAAGCCAGCTAAAGCTTACTAAGATTCCAAGTCAACTAGTTGAAGACACCTCGCTAAATAAAATGTCTCAATCACTAGTATGATGCTCAAAAAGCCAATGAAAAAGCATAATTGGTCACCTGAAAAGAGAAAGAACACACATCAAAGATAAGATAAGACTCCATGATACAATCCAATAGAAAAGTGTGTTATATAATAGAATCATGGAGGAGAGAATAAGACAATCATGGATGACACAAGCTAGGCAATTATTTTGCACTAGGTGGTCCATCAAAGAGAGAAGAAATAGAGAGAAGAGGGAAATGGTCTAGAAAATTTTGTTACACTAGTTCCACCCATTAAAGGAAGTGTAAATAGGGATTCGATGGTCTAGCGAACGCTAGTCAACTCAAGAAAATTTAGGAAAATGAGAGGTTGAATGGTCTAGCAAAGTGTGTTATGCTAGTCAACCCATGAAAAGGATAGGTAAAATGGTCTATCAAATTGTGTTATGCTAGTCAACCAATCCTTAAAATGTATGCAAAGGAGAGGTCAAATGTGATAGAGATTTGTGTTATGCTAGTTCAACCAATCCTAAGGATAGTTGAAGGAAAATATTGTATCCAAGGAAATCCACCAAAAATGTAAAAAGGAGAGTGATATGGCCCTAGAAAGTTGTATTATTCTAGTGTACTCTACTTTTCATCCTTCAAGTAAAAAAATATTTATAATAAGGAGGTCATCTATGCCCCACCCCCCCTTAAGATGGAAATGAGGATCATTTTGACATCTTAAGGAAAAGAGAAACAAGGATAAAACACCTTTAACACAAAGTAGGTATCCCATAAGAAACACCCATTCCAAGCCAAAGAGGTCACAACTCCTATGAGGTCAAGGAAGGTACAAATGAAAAGAGATACCATACAAGAAGTGTAAAAGTGATCCTTTTTAAGTACGCCGAAAAGAGATTTGGAATAAAAAGGGAAGAACTCACACCTTCGCCATTGCCAGGTAAATAGAATCTTAAGGAAGGATGACACACTTTTATCCCTCCAAGGTAAAATATTTTATTACCATGGAAACCCAATTGTGAATAATGAAAAGGTTATGGTTAAGGATGCATATCTATTTTACATAGAAGGGAATCCTTAATATAATCCAAAATTTATATGTAAGATTGGATATCACATAATAGACAAATGTCACTTAACCAAGGGAAAAGTGGATCCTTAAGAGAAGGATGAGAGAGATTAATATAATACCCTTGCCCCCAAGTGTGGAGACAATAATACGGATAGAGAGGACCTATTATGTTACTCAAAAAGTATAATCATGTCATGCATGACAATGAACCCCCAAAGAATAGACGAACAATGACACACAGTGTGGAGAAACATAATAGGAACTTAAATGTTATTTAAAGAAATAAGGATTGCAAAATAATTCATTATGACATGTTATGTAAATGATATCATTATCAATGAGTTTTTGAATTTTGTAATGTAAGGCTTGACATTCATTATTAGAGTGGTCATGATATCTGTGATACATGCAAAATGAAAGATTCATAAGGTTTTGTCTATGCTTCTTCTTTCATTTAGGTTGATTAATCAAATTAGCACAAAGAAGGTTAGAAAAATGATTTATTGCTTAAAGGTAGACATAGGAGAAATGCAAGATGGTAAAGGAGTTGACAAAGGATGATATTTGAAACCAAAATATTTAATAGGTTTATGATGTGTTTCAAATCTTTTTTGTATACATCCTAAACCATGATGAAGATTAGTAGTTGAATTGTTTAGAGAATCAGGCTGGACAAATAACACACTAGTCCCTCTAAAGGGTTCCATGTTAGGAACTTTTAATTCACCCGCAAAAGATAGCATAAATTCTAACAACCCCCAATCATCATCTAAAAGGGCACTTGTAGGAGAAGAATACATGTTTTTTTTAAATGGTGTAAGAATAGAAGGAGAATCATATTTAGTTTGTAATCAAATCTGGATTTTATCATCAACAAAAAGAGTATACATGATGTTGAACTATAGATTAACTTTAATTTGTGATGAAGTGTTGAAGGAACAATGTACATGGAATGTAACCATGGTTTTCCTAAGAGAAGATTATAATTAAGAGTATCAAGCATGATATGAATAGGTGTGGGTAAAATAACATGACCTACCTTAACATGCAAAGTGATAATACCTAAGGTTTGTTTAGAAACATTATCAAAGCCACAGATAGGAGTAGAATTGGGTTTGATTGATGAATTATCAACATTTATCTTGTGTAACAAGTTAATGCTACAAACATTAAGATATGAGCCTTTATAAATTAAATTTCTTCAAATAAGGTTACCATTGATAAGGAAAATCATGAGAAAATCGTGTTGATCTTTAATTTCCTTAGGAGGAAACTCATCTTGAGAAAACATAATTTGAGCCTTATTATTAGTCGGATTCATGCATTCTAATATAGAAGTTATATTATCTTTCCTTGGAGGAGGGACAGTCACACTTCTCAAGGCTTGTTGTAACGCTTCATGATAAGTAGGTGAAGTTTGAATAAGCTACCAAAGATATCTTGGCAGGAGTAGCATGAAGTTGTTCTACTAAGTCATGCTCCTTTCCAATATTTTGAGGGAGACAGGGTGTAGAAGGAAGCACTCGTTGAGAAGGAGGAAGAGGAGGAACAACTTAAATGATAGGTTGTCTATTGTTTCTTGTGTTATGGCAAGCACATGATAGTCATGTTTTTTAGCACCTTTCAACACAATGATCAATTTATTTTGAGGTTGAGAGGTATCTTGACGAAGATGGAAAACCACCTTAGGATTTTTACTACCAAAAACATTGACAACATTAACTTGACCAAGCTCTTGATTATTCATAGGTTTATCACTAGAAGGGAGAGCATTAAGTAAATTAGTAATAATATTATCCTCTTCTTGCAAGGTGTCCTCATGAGTAAGACAATCTTTAGAATAGGGACTAGGGACTTCCATCAATGCTTCATCCCTAAAAGGGATGTCATTTAAGAAGGCACGATGATATTAAGGTAGGTATTTATAATTTCCCCCTCTTTCTCAAAAATATCCTCATAAAAGGGGTACATCTTGGGAGTTGGATCACCATCAAATATGAATTTGTCATCTCTAGAGGGAGTGGGGGAAATGTCAACCATTATATCATCTTCTTTTATCAAGGTTGTTTAATTAGGAAGATAATAATCAATGCCATTGTCCAAGGGTTCATCCCAAATAGGAGAATCATCAAGGGTAGGAATATCTCTATGAATAAAGCACATTTTAGGAGAGAAATAATCTTGAATCCCTAAAGCCTGATTCCTAAAAGAGAAGGGGTAAGAAGGAAAGTATGGTAAAATATCCTTCTCTTGCACCAAAATATCTTCATGAGTGAGATACATTTTAGGAGAAGGATCAACATCATCTTGCAAGATCTTATCCTTAGGAGGGGAATTATTTGAAGAAATGTTAATAAGCTCTTCTTGTGCTACACTGATCTCATGGGTGGGATTGGTTTTGGGAGAGGGAATATTGTGATTATGGATGAAATTCAGAGCTAAACTATCATCATATGCATGAAAGGAAACATCTTGAAAATATTGAAATAAAATTTAAATAGAACTAGTAAATGATGATAACAACTCCTTTCATAAAATGAAAGTGAAAATACATACAATAATGAATGAAATGGAATATTTTTGTAATTTTTGTCGTTGTTTTGCAACATGTAAACATGAAAAATGAAATGCAAAAATACAATGGGTCTATGAAAGTATCTATACTGTGTGCTAAAGTGTTGACACACTTCTATGAATCATTCCATTCAAGGTTGCTCAAGAATGAGGCCTCAAATATCGATCCATAGCTCTCTAGTCATGGAGTGCAAAGGTGTGAAATGGAGGCCCTCAGATTGACCTAGTT
>MU225256.1:14863257-14873902 GCA_018584345.1 Thuja plicata | reverse complement strand
GAAAGATGAAACAGGATTCTGAAATCAAAACTCAAGAGCATATAGGAAAAATAGATCATCTACTTTATTATTCTCCAAAAATATGACAAGTAGGTTACAAAAGTATCTCCAAGGCATCAAGGAACAATGAATTCACTTTGAGCCTTTTCTCTAAGATCTGCAACTCAATGGATACAAAATGCATGAAAAAGTGGTATAGGAACAAAATAGTTCACTAAAACCTCTTTTCCACCAAATCTGAACCCCTAACTATGAAAATGAAGCTCAGTCATATAGCCCTCAAGGCTAATCTCAAAAATGAGATCTTTCTCCAAAAACCCCTCAAAGACAGATAGATCATCCTAAATCAAAGGCCCAAAATGATGCCTAAAACTTAGCCTCCAATCAAGCCCTCCTCCAAAAGACATATCCCTAAATTTGAGGCATGATAAGTGCCCTAAATTCAGCCCTAAAGGCTAATTTCGAAAATAAGACCCCAATTTTGCTCCCCTCAAGTTAATTTCTAAAGATTCACATCTTTTACATACTTTATCAACTTCTAATACAAATACAATATAAACCTATTTAAAGTCTAACCCAAAATGCATAGACTCCAACTCCATGACTCAAAACTGACACCATATAACACAAAACCCTAACAATGCTGATACCATGAAAGAACATCGCTAACTCCATCACAATGGAAAATATCTCGGGGGCTAAGTTGTCTAACACTGCAGTTAAGCTGGATATTAACTCCTCTTCATACTTTGATGGACCTCAAAGTCTATTTAATTCAACATAGGCATTTTGTCATTTCATCTTTCGCATCTGTTGATTGAGAAAAGGTTAGGGTTTGGCACCTTGCTATAGTTATGCATCCATTACTGGGCTTTGTTGTTCTTCAATTAAAATATGGAGTTTCATTGCCCTGGCAAATCTGAGAGTTAGCGTGGTTATCTGGGTGTTGACATTCGTGATCTCGAGTTGGCATAGATTGGAAACTGTGGTCTTCATTAATCCTTGGCACCTATTGTTGCCCTGCTACAAATATGCACAAGCTGGAGCTTTGCTTTACCACGCAGCTCTTCCTATGATCTGCGTCTTTCAACTGGCTTGGAACTTAGAGTCTCTTGTTTTCTAGTAGAACTCGGGCTCTACCTCTTGGCACTTGGATCATACTTGGAGTTTAGATACCATAAAATGTGGCGTTCTCTGCAAATATCTCGAATGCTTGCTGGGGTTTTGTCTCTTACTGGAGCTTCATGTTTTCATAGAAATCAGGATCCTCATAATGTCACGCTCTCCTTTGTTCATGTCACCTTGGGTGAGGAGAATTTGGGCTTTCTCCACCATGGCTGCACACACTTTTTATTTCCATGAAACAAGGCATTTTTCATGTATTCTATTTCCTTACAAAGCTCGAGCTCTATCTCTACAGTTTACATGCTTTCAAACTGAAGTTTAAAACCATAAATAATGGCACTTTGTATGTTTCTTTCTTGAACTTCAAACTTGGGCTCCTTACCACAGGTTCCACATCTTCTAGATTTTATATGCCATAATATATGGCGCCATCCTTGGCTTGGATTCTTACCACGGGTTCTTATCAGAAATTTACAGCTATGCATGGAATTTGTCTTCAACTCGAAGATAAGTATTTTCATCTTTTCTCTCTGTTTAGATTTTGACTCCATCCTTGTCTGTAGCTTATAGCTAAGCTGATATTACTGTCTTCCTGCTCACCTCCTTTGGATTTTACACTGTCTGCTAATTGAATGGTAAAAACTAAACACCCACATGGCTTAGCACTTGAAGTTATCAGTTTTAATGTTTGTCTGAATTTGAAGTAGAACACGGGTTTTGTACTGCTAAAATGTTTCAAAAACATTATCTTTGTTGTCTTCAAATACAAAATTTAGTAAGCATTCTTGATGCTTCCCTGTTGGATGACACTCCACTGTCTGAAACAATCACACATAAGAGGCACTTACTATAACATTATGTTAAAAAACACTTTTAGTTCACAACTTTGCTGATAATACCGAGCATCTCTTTAGAATGTAAACATAAATATGTTGAATATGTTGTTGTCTTTGATGTAAAAATGTACTGTTTTCCTTTTGAGATATACATGAGAAATAAAACCCATGGAGTTCGAGCACGGGCTCATGACTCCCATGGGTTTTACTCAAAATAGTAAACCCTAATCTGTATGTCTAATTCTTATCATCATTGCATGCCCTGCACTGTTATCATGAATGTACATCTTTTCTCAAAACATTAATATGAGATGTAAACTCTGCAAAAAGAAACTTGCTTGATATTTTGTCTGAAACACATTATACACTGCAATATTTTAGAACCATTAAGCATGATCTCATTTGATGAAGCTCCTGGATATGCTATGATACTCTTTTCATCATGCTTTTTTTCTGTATGTGTAAACCCATGCTAATTTGAGACTGTTAATCTCTGTCCTTACTTGCAGTTTTCACATCTTCTGTTTCATACTTTTGTAGATTCAGTTATTTTAATATGACTACAATGGCATCTTCTGCTTTAATATAGTTTATGCACAATCTTTATGCATGTGTTTTCAACTTTGATCTTCCAAATTAACTTTTAACAGATGTCTAGAAACAACATACATATGGAGAGGCACTTATTGTAACAACATTGTCTCACTTTCCATCATTTGCATAAAGACAGTAAACTTTCAAAATCTTTCAATTCTGCATTTCTCTAGCTTTCTTTGTTCATGTACTTCCTGTAGCATCTTTGGAATTTCTTCATGTGTCTGCTTCTTATCCTTCTTATGCATGTGAGCAGTAACCTTCTGAGATATCAACCATCCTTCTGCATATAATGGCTTATGTGAAGTTCGAGCACGGGCTCGTGACATCCACTGCATAATTTTCTTTATAACATAGGATTTTCATAAAGATATGTCTTTATGATATTATTATTTTGTCAATGCAAATGCATATCTTTCTATCACATTGATATCATCAGTAAATATGTAGTTCAGGGAGTTTGACTGATGTATGGTGCTTTTTAGGCATTTATGTATTGCTTAGATCCAATTGGATCCAACATCTTTTCCACCATGATGCAGGATACAGGACCACAGATGACCTAGAGTGCAGGACAATCAGAGACAAGACCTAGGATATGAAGACTTCAGATGACATAGATGAACAACTACAGAAACTAGAAGACCTCTTAAAGGCAATACATAGACCCTAGACTTCATCATGCTTCTCTTTTACTTTGTTTTCTGCATATGTCCTTTGAGTTTCAGTATGCAAGATGTGACCTTAAAGGAACACTTGTCTATTACATTCAGTACGAATGCACAATGTAATGATCGTTTATGAATATGAAAGTGTGAATTTGATCAAAACTTAGAGTACAAATAAAATCTAATAATATGAATGTAATAGTAATGTATTCATTTGTATTGGCTGAACAATAATGTCAAAGAGATGTTTCTTTATGCAAATTTTTAAATGCTATGACTGCTATCCCGCATGTGAAAAATTTGGGTAACAGTGCCAAAGTTCAGCATTGTTGTCCACAATCACCATGGCTGCTCCCACTTCTCTTTTACACTCTAAAGTGTATAAAATTCCTGTTTTCTGCCCTTTTGCTAAAATTAATTGACCTTTGGACACTCTCCAAGAAGCAATATCAAAATTGACATTACAACCTTGTGTAAATAACTGACTAACTAAAATCAGATTGCGCTTAAGTGTAGGAACATGCCTAACATCTTTTGAAACCCATTTACTTCCATTTTTCAGTGACAATAAAATATCCCCTTTGCCGACAATATCACATTGTTTATTATCTCCAAGAGAAACTTTGCCAAACATACCTTCACTGTAATTTGTGAAAACACTCCAACATGGAGTAGCATGAAAAGATACTCCAGAATCAAGAACCCATGAGCTTGAATCCGTGTCATTGGCTGCAAGTACCAAAGCTTCATCAGTTGCAGTATGAGCGCCGCCATTGATAACATTGTTTTGAGCCTTCTTGTAATTCCAGCATTGCTTCTTTGTGTGCCCGATTTTTCCACAAAACCAGCAAGTGCCATTCCTTCCTCTCAATTTTGAGTGATGATTCGATCTTCCTCTTCCATTATTGTTATTATATTTTCTTCCTCTTTTGCGACTTCTACCTCTATTACTTGTGCTCACAGCTATAAGAGCATCACCGGAAGAGGGTTTTTGGTGCTTCCTTTGCATGTCTTCACTAAGTAGTGTGGCTGCAACTTCATCAAATTTCAGCATGGTCTTGGCTGCTACTGAAGTGCTCAGAGCCATTACTACGCCTTCCCAGCTGTTCGGTAGGGAACATAGCAATAAAATTGCCTTTATTTCATCATCTAATGGGATACCAACTGAAATCAGCTGAGTAACTAAAGTGTTGAACTCGTTGAGATGATTTGATATCACTCCTCCTTTCATTTTTCAGATTATATAACTTCTTCATTAAAAAAACCTTGTTTGAAGCTGAAGGTATTTCGTATAGTGAGGATAACTTTTCAACCAACTCTCTTGTTGTCTTCTCCGCTGAAACATTAAACAACACATTGCTTGAGAGAGCTAGAAAGATTGTTGCCCATGCTTTCAAATCCATTTTCTCCCATTCTTCCGGTGTTAGAGATCCTTGCCCTTTTACTTTACCAAGCAATGCAGGATGCAAATATTGCTTGATAAGCATGGACTCTATCTACACTTTCCATAGCTTGAAGTTTTGCCCAGAAAACTTTTTGAATTTCCACTTATCCGCCTCATCCATGGCGTCTGCAAAATCTTCATCGATTTTCTGAAAAATTGAATGAGCTTAACAAGCTCTGATACCAATTGTTGAAAGTAATTTGCAGACAATGAAATTAAAAGAAACAAAATAGAATGTAAAAACATAAACAGAGATACGACAACACAAGTTTATAGTGGTTCATCCATTACTGGACTACGTCCACTCTTCAAACAAAGGATATCAGTTATTATTATCTCAGTATTCAACAATTACAGCAGCTCCATAAGATATATCTTTTACATGCACATAATAATCTTATTTGGGCATCGCAATGATTTGGGAATATGAAACGATTTTAGGCATCTAGAGGTAGTAGGCAAAGAAGAAGGATTGGCCTTCATACTCTGTCAGCTACGACAGGAGGCAGAGCTGTTACAGATATATGTCAAGATTTTTCAAATACTTTAAACAAAAGAGCGTATGTCATATAATGTACGATGCCCCCCAAAAAGGTTCAACTTAGATATCTATAAAGAGTTTTCAACATATTTTGCATTATATGAACATATAGTATGCAATGCATCAAGACTTTTTTATATTAATAATACATTACAAAATATATTATTCAAGATTGATATTTAATATAATCCAAAATATATTATTGAATATAAACTTAATAAAACCAAAAAAAAAAAAAAAAACTCAATCGTAGAGCTAAGACAAAGAGACACAAAAGTAAAATTATTAATAAAAATAAAGAAGCTTTAAAAGTTGAAAATATTTACAATCAAGCTTAGAGCATAACCATATTATTTAAATGAAATTTCAAGTAAAATTTCTCATGAGGTTTTTTAAATTTCACTATACGAAATTAACGACACCAATTATATAACCTAAAATCCCCCGAGGATATCTATTTAAATCTTGTCTCCCTCTCATCTCTGATAATCTATTGTTTGCATCCATCATTTGCATACTTCTTGCATTTGGTACTTATACATTTTTATATCTCTCTTCCATTCTAACTTTTTTTTTTTATCATTCTTGCATATTTACTCATCTTTGCATTCATCTTAGAATCTTCGTTCTTCATAGCTTCGTGTACACGTGCTTATGATAGCATCCATTATTGAGCATACGATATTGATAATTAGGAGTGTAATTGAGTCAGAAATCCATTTGCACGCATATGTGTTTTACATTAGAATTTTGTTTTGCATGTGTGTGTGTTTGGTAGTACTCTATTGTTGGATGTTGGAACAAATCTAAATCTCATTAAAAAAATCTATTTCCTTGATCTAAACTTTGGAAGTTCAATAATTTTAGTAATCTTAATTTTTCTTTATTTATATGTTCTTTTTTTCTAATAGGGAATTTGATGTTTTGTTTATATTGTGATATCTCTTAGCATTTTATATATATAGATATGCTAGTTCAATTATAACACTATAATAAATCAACTTATGTAATAGTGTACAACACCAAATCTTAACATTATGTCTAATTTGAATCTCCAATATAAGATAATAAAAATAAAAATAAAATACTAAACACTTTAGCTTGATGATTTTTGAATTCGAATTTGTGACTAGTTTTTTAATAAAAAACATTTTTATTTTTAAGTGCAATGGCCACAAGAACATTAATGTCAATTATTCTATAATCTTGACAAGTGAGACACTACACGATACATGTATTAAAAAGACAATACGGAATAGAAGAAAAAATAGAAAGCGAAAATTGAAAAATGACCGACTAGAATAATTAGGGAAGAGGAGTCGATGCATGTGCGGGGTCCAATACATGTACTAGGTGGACAAAATAGAGTGGCACAGTAAAAATGTCCCATCAATGCATATTCTCAAAAGGAAGTTTCTAAATTTTAAAAAAAAAAAAAAAAATCTTTATGTTGCATCATTATGACTTAGTGTACACCTATTGGTCTTATCAAGAACCATTTTAGACATTTTTAAAAAAAATATGTTAAAAAACATGCTAATGTAACATCATATTTGATGATATGAACTTGAAATTTTATTTTTAAATAAAAAATATTTAAATTTTTTTTGAGAAGCTCAAAATACACAGACTCCTCTCCCCAACATCCCCAACACGTCAGAGATTATTTTTAACTTCGTAGGCGTAAAATCAATTCTCAGTTCAGATTTTAGTCCAATGCCGAAAGGCACTTGATAGAACGGCGATCAAGCCTCAGTTACTCTGCAAGGCATAAAATGATGCAGCGTTTGAATCGTCATCAGGAGGAGCATTAGAATCCCCAAAATAATGTTGGCTCGAAAATCTTTATCTTCTGCGGTAACCAATTATAGGTTGCTCGTGTTTAAAACACGGCTTTTTTTTAATAGGATGTGGGGGAGATGACATTTGCAGGTTCTGTCGTTCGTCAAGCTTGCGCAACCTCTTTTAGTGTTTTGAACAATCAGAAATTGATGAATTTGGCGGAAATCTTCAAGCAAGGTACTCCAATTGATATTCATTCCTACGCTTATCTTTTGCAGACATGTGCTGACATGAAAGCTCTAGAACAAGGCAAACAACTGCACACCCACATGCTTAAAAATGGAACTAACCGTACCACTCTGTTAGGAAACAAACTTGCAATTTTATATGTTAAATGTGCGAACCTGGAAGATGCACGACAAGTGTTTGACGAAATGCCACAACGAAACATCGTGTCATGGACTGTGATAATTGGAGGAGCTGCAAAGCAGGGTCAATGGCACGAAACGCTTCGCTTGTTTCATCAAATGCGGGGTTTGGGTATTCAGCCAAACAACTTCATTATTCCTAGTGTTCTTAGAGCGTGCGCGAATATGATGTCTCTGCAAGAGGGTAAAGATATCCATGATTACATCATCAGAAACAGGTTAGAGATAGATCTCTTTGTAGCGACTGCTCTTGTAGACATGTATGCCAAATGTGGAAGTGTAGACTGTGCGCGCCAAGTGTTCAACAAAATGTCTGAGAGAGATCTTGTTGCATGGAACTCAATGATTGCAGGGTATGCTCACAATGGGCAAGATGCAGAAGCCCTTGAAATATTTTATGAAATGCAAAGGGTAGGTTTGAAGCCTGACTTGATCGCCTGGAATTCATTGATTTCTGGATATTCACATATTGGAAAGACGGGTGAGGCCTTGAAACTCTTTAACCAAATGCAATCCGTAGGCATGAAGCCTGACACGATCTCATGGACTGCACTAATTCAAGGCTACTCTCGAAGCGCCTGTTCTAACAAGGCTCTGGAACTCTTTTGCCAAATGCAAAAGGCAGGTTTCAAACCCAACTCGGTCACCGTTACCAGTGTTCTTCCTTCATGTGCTAACTTAGCAGCCCTGGGGTGCAGCAGAGAAATACATTGTTATATGGCCAGGAATGGTTTTGACTCGGACATCTTTGCTGGGAGTGCCCTTGTCGACACATATGGTAAATGTGGGTGTTTAAGAGATGCACACCGATTGTTTGACAAAATGTATCCACGAAATACAGTCTCATGGAATGCAATAATTTCTGCTTACGCTATGCATGGGCATGGTGAGGTTGCCCTCAAGCTCTTTGACCAAATGCAACAGGAAAACATTACGCCAGACCACATAAGCTTTACTAGCATCCTCTCTGCCTGCAGCCATGCAGGTCTAGTGGATGAAGGTTGGCGATATTTTGAACTTATGAAGCAAGAACACAACATCTCACCCACTATGGCGCACTGTGCCTGTATGGTAGACCTTCTTGGCCGAGCTGGCCACCTGAATGAAGCTTACGAATTCATTAGTAAGATGCAAATGGAACCTGATGCCTGCGTCTGGGGAGGATTGCTCGGTGCCTGCAAACTACATGGAAATGTAGAGCTAGGAGAGCGTGCTGCCCAACACCTTTTTGTGTTAGAACCCGAAAATGCTGCAAATTATGTTTTGTTGTCCAACATCTTTGCTGAGTCTGGCAAATGGGTCGAGGCAGGAAAGGTAAGGAAAATGATTGAAGAAAGAGGGCTGAAGAAGAAGCCAGGATGCAGCTGGGTGGAAGTAAAAAACAGAGTGCACACATTTATTGTTGGAGATAAATCACATCCTCAAATTGAAGAAATCTACTCTATGCTTCAAAGCTGGGCTGGGGAGATGAAGGAGGCAGGGTATGTTCCGGATTCTAATTTTGTGCTACAGGATGTGGACGATGATGAGAAAGAACATATTCTCTGTGGTCACAGTGAAAGATTAGCCATTGCTTTTGGAATAATCAGTACATGCCATGGAACACCCATTCGGGTGATTAAGAATCTTCGTGTGTGTGGAGACTGTCATACTTACACTAAGTTTATATCTAAGATATCTAGAAGAGAAATATTTGTGAGAGATGGTGTTCGCTTTCATCATTTTAGAGATGGTGTGTGCTCTTGCAGGGATTACTGGTAATGTTAGTTGAATTATTGGTAACCGATGTTTCTGTTGATAACTGAAGAGCTCTTGCTATAATCCATGCTGGGAAGGGCGGTGAATTACCCTTGACCTACTTAAGTAAAATTCTTTCCCCCGAGTTCCCTGAACGAACTAACTTGTATACCACTTCTTCCTACGTTTCTTTCTTATTTCAACTTTCATAAGATTCCAACCTAATTTTTGCTTTCGTGGCTGTGTCTGCAACGTCGTCTTGTTTCATAGATGTGTTAAATATCATCTTCAAACTCACACCGATATCAAACATATAAACTCTAGCTGGAATATGTCTTCTCATCCAATTTCCAATATTGTCTCCATAATTATTAGGATCTAATATCCCTTAATACTTTCCCTACTTAATGTTACAAATTTTGAAATACTTTTAAGCTATTCCAAAATCTTCCATATATATGCACTTGAAGACCATGTTATTCTTACCTGCCACAAGCCCACAATCTGGTACTTGCAATGGTTTGTTCATGTTTTTGATAGATCTGACGGACTCATCACGGAGTTGGAAGTTACTATTAGAAAACAAAAGTTCATTCTTAGCTACCACGAGTTCATATAAAACTAAGTATAAGAGACTAAGATTCATGTCGTAGTCTCCCATATGTGGTACCATTTGTTGGAAGTTGCCCTAAGGAAATATTTGCCTGTATACATTTCACCCATGGAATCCCTTTTTTTATCTTTATGTTTCAACTCTAGGGCAGCATACCTCCTTCTAGATTGAAATAGATTGAAAAAGTTTTGATAAAACGGAATTATGAGAACTTTAGGCTTAATCTTTGTTGGTGTTGGTTTCCAAATCAACAAATCATTAAGTCTTAAAGATATGCTAGTTCTTATGATTAGACTTGCCCGTTTGTTTTGCGGAATTTGTGCATGCTGGATTTGTCCATTCTGGAATTGAATCCATTCTGGAATTCTGCTATTCTCAAAACGAATTCTAGAATATGGGCTTGTCCTGTTTGGTTCCCCTGGAAGATGATTGAGAAGATGCAAATTTTGCGTTTGGTTCCACACAACTAGAATTGGAATTGGAATTTTGTTTTTGCACACACACACACACACACACACACACACACGTGTATATATATACACATACACACATATATACACACACGTGTGTATATACACACATACGTGTATATATACACATAAATGTGTGTGTATATACACAAACATGTATACACACACATATATATACATGTGTGTATATACACACATATATATACACATGTATGTATATACACACACGTACACACATATACACATACACACACATATATATATATACACATGTGTATATATACACTCATATATATATAATATATGCATGTGTATATATACACATGTGTATATACACACATGTGTGTACACACACCCATATTTATATATACACATGTGTGTGTATATACACATGCACATGTGTGTGT
>MU225256.1:14837769-14863062 GCA_018584345.1 Thuja plicata | reverse complement strand
TATAACTCTAAAACATATGTACATAATAGAGAGTGAGAGAGAGATTCCTAATATTTACTAACTTTAAAATCAATTTAAAAACAAATATTTTTAATAATTTATATAAGATCTTAATGTTTTCTAACATTTCTACTACGTTTTCTAATGTTTTGTATATGTGTGTGTGTGTGTGTGTGTGTGTGTGTGTACACACATATACACACATTTGTGTATATATATACACATATATACATGTGTGTATATACATGTGTGTATACATACATGTATATATACTATATATACACTCAAGTGTGTACACACACACACACACACACATATATATATATCCTTATAGCAATATAATATTGACAAAAAAATAGGAATGGATTTTCCTTCCCAAAATAATACTCTCAATTCCAATTCCAGGTCTGAGATGGAATTGTGGAATGCTCAAAATGGCCCAAAATTAGAATTCGCATAAACCTATTCCAATTTTTTATTTTGGAACCAAATAGGGAATTGAACAATTTGGGAATTCAGAAATGTCAATTCCTGGTCAATTCCGCGAAACAAACGGGCTTAATGTTGGATATGGGCAATGAATGAGAATCAATCCTAAAGATGATAGACTTTTCCTACACTTTTGATCCTGCTATATCAAGGCAGGTGAATCTTTATTGTCACCATTTATTCATCTTCCAATATTGACCAGTGATGTTCAAGCAGATTAAAGCTCATATAGTCTTCAAAGGCTTTTTGATTACAACTTCAATTCAATCATCCTTCTTTTATCTATTTTTATTGGCATAAGACAAAAATAGATAACTGAAATAAATATAACTTACTCCTACAACTGAAAATAAAATATATTTTAATTTTATTGGTTCTAGAATAGAATATTGATCAGTGCCTTATTCAGGGCAGCAAAGTCAAATTCACAATAGATCTTTGTTCATGCAATGGCTTAGAATTCTAACTATTTAGCACTCTTCCTATTTATGCATTGCATAAACGTGCAAGTAATTCAACTACAAAACCTTTCTTAATCCAAACTGATTTCTCAAAATTTGTTCAATGGAATTTTACTTTTACTTGAAAAGACCCATTAAACAAACTACACCAAAGCATTAAAATGCAATGACAAATTAAACATATCCTTGATATGTAGATTCATATGATCAAAAAAAAAAAACCAATGTTCTACGGGGACACGTCCCACCCTGCCAACAACAAAAAAACTTGCATCCCCTATAGGGGGACGTTTCCAAGATTTGGGGATTGGGAGAAACATTCCCCCACAAACCACCGCCTCTTCCACCTCCTCTGAGGATGCTTCTAGGCCATGTGCTATATGGCACATGCCATTACATACACAATGCAACCTTTAACTTCAGAAAATTAGTTTGCCTTTCATTGGGTACTTGCAGAGATGTTATATTGCAAAATTTACCTGGAAGATTGCAATTCACCTCAACTTGTATACCAGCGCCACCCCCTCCACCACTGCTTTGTCGTCCCCTTTTCGCCCCCAAATTTAGGCCCTTGGTCACCCTGTCTCCGAAACCGTCCACGTGTCCTCTTGCAAGGAAACTCCTTGAAACTATGAAAAAATACAAGTTTGAAGACGGTTAAATAATATTTTCTCATTATGATTAATAAACAGTTGAAACCATTGCTAGAGCAAAACCATTCTACACATTCTCCTTTTGAAATTTCAAAAAATAAACATAGCTCTTGTAAGGCCCCACCTAGATATGGGTATAAAGAGTTAATATTTATGCTAATTGTGGAACTCAACTTGATTTTGGTGATGAGGATATTTGGTGTGTGATTAGATTTTGGTTATGATTATGTTGCTCATGCCGTGTAGTCTAAGATACAATGTGGCTTAGGTGACATGTAACATTATCCTGAATGAACAAATATTTAAAAGGATAAAGTGTGGTGATTTACCTATGGTGAATAAAGTGAATGGAAGCACTCGGTAGTGTTTGATGATTATAAGCTCATGTTGCTTTGGCTACGGTGCTATGACGTACTAACACGTTTGATTGAGTGTGATTCGATCTTAGACTTAAAGGAAGCAAGCTTTGGGAAATAAATATCATGGTCTTGAGGTAAGTGTTTTTCTTACTTTGCTTTGTTCTGGTTATCTTGGTAGAATATTAAGCATAACAATTAAGAACTATCTTCATTGGACCACAATCTACTAGAGAATGCATTGGATTGTCCCATTTTCTATGTCACGAGTGCACATAGCTAAACTATTAAAGAAACTCTATCGTAAATGAAGGTAACATTCACCACTATGCATCAGTTCGTACGCTTCCAAAATTTCTGATTTCCATAACTTCATAGGTATATTTTTAAATGGTTGAATAGATATGAGGAGTCTTCTCAATTGAATGGGAAACATTTAAAAGAATTATTTTTGATAAGTGCAAAACTAGATACATTTGAAAATAAGAACAATTGAAAAGTTTTGGCAAATGAAGTTGTGTAGGTGTCGTGACCTATGTAAAATAAGGGGGATTTGTTTATCTAAAGGATTTTAATTCATGTACCTAGTTCCTAGGTATCATATGTAACATGCCAAATAGATCCTTCTTTTAGTGACCCTCTTTAAACGAGTTTAAATAGTTTCGTTATAACTTCCATCAAATACATTGAATTAAATATTAGGTATAAGAAGCAATAAGAAATTTTATAGTATTTTATTTCAATGGTTAAATTAAAAATTAAATATTAGCTCGCTTGTGTGAGGTTATCATAGAGTTATCTTGCTTAGCTAAATAAGAAAATTTAGTTATTAGACCCGTTTTATTTGATTAATTAGAAACTTAAATTAAAAAGTATGATAGTATTTCAGCAAGAAACTAAAATATTACATTTGAAAGCTTTAAACTAGATTATCAATTACATTATAAAATGTTAAACAAATCGAATTAGTATATCCACACCTTAATAGTCAATACATGACTAATGAGAATATTGACAAGTTAAATTAAATCAAACCTTAAAGTAGTTATTAAAGGGACTTGATATTTAATTATTCTTTTGAAACTATGTCAAAGCACAAAAACAAAATCAACCAAAATTAATATACAAATTGTTCAATGTGCTTTGTAAAAAAGTTTATATAGATAATTTAGTAGTAATGACATATCAACATCAATAAATTGGTTGATAACTATTTGGTACAGTCACTGAAGGAGAATCCTCAATGAGAACGGTCCAACCGTGCAACATGAGTCACACATCGGAAACAACAACTGAGATAACAACAAGGGATAGAGAGAATGCAAGATAAGAGATGCGCATTAACACAGATTCATGAAATTACATCAAATTCGCCAGCAACATGCAGGGTTACATTCTAGGCATACAGGCATGTTTACAGACTAAATTGTGAATAATTTTACAATTCTAACCTACAAGAGGTTATCTATCTAAGAGCTACTCAACTACAAATCAATTACACCAATTTATAGACATTCGCGATGTTGGAACTCCCAAATTCTTGAGATCACCATGTTGAATTTTCTAAGGCCAGGTTTTCATCTTTGTGTACTGATGGGAGAGGCCCTCTTTTGACATTGAGATTTGCAGCGAGGTCATGGAAATGAGCAGGGTTATGGCAGTCTGGCAGCATGCGAGCATGGCAAGGGTTTTTCAGTTGGATTTATCCCACATTGGCCGTGTTGGGGGATAACTTGTTATTTTTATACATTGGAGCATACATAAGAAGTGCAAAAAAGCAGGCGCCTTTTGGCAGGAGTCTTGCGCACAGTGGCGGACAGTTCAATGACAACTTGAGATATTTTGTGGGCCTCGGGGGATTGGATGGTGACATTGCAGAATGATGCAACAGACCAGAGTGCGCCACATGGCAAGAGTAAATAAGGTGGATCGATGAGTGTGCCTCTATGTGGTGTGATTCTGTGAACTTGCAAAGAAGCTTGAGGAGAGAGAAAGGCCCGCGAGAAAGAGAGATGCTACCACGTGCCCTGGCTAGGATGTTACAGAGTGTGGTTGCTAGCTCGTGAAGTAGGTCAGCGGTTAGCAATCAAAGCCGAGAGTTGGAGACTAGGCTGGTCGCTAGCTCGTGGTGGTCAAGAAAGGTAACAATAGATGTTGGCGAGCTGGAGAGGGCAGTTAGTCGTAAGGTCAGCGATTTGAGTGGCGATTGGCAATTAGGGGTCGTGAGCTAGCGAGTAAGTGGTCACGAGCTCACGATGGTTATGGCTCATAGCATGAAATGGTGGAGAGTTGATGAGTGGCGATTGTCTCCAGCTCACGACTGTTAAGGAACATAGCATAAAGTGCTAGCGAGTGGAGGTTAGTCATGAGCTCGATGTAGGTTAATGATGGTTGGTGAATCAAACAAGCGAGCTGGAGATGACAATTAATCGCTAAGTCGGGAGAGCTTGGGGCATTCAGTGATGCAGTCAAACAGTTAGAGAGCAATTGCCATGTGCCTAGGTTGGGAGATGAATGGTGGTAATGAGCTTGCGAGATGAGATAGAATATTCTTCCAGAGTTGGAGAATTCATGAGACATTGCCATGTGTCTGGGGCTAGCTATTGTGAATCCGGCAAACAATTTTTTGTTATTGAGGGAGCTTTCCCCTAGTTGTTCGATAGTCCATTTTACTGGATGCCAAATTTGTGGGTCCCAACAGTTGTATTTCTTATGAGTAACATGAAGCCTCATATCTCGCTGGCCGGGTTACTCGACACATGATTTTATCTGATGCATAGGATTTGTGGGTCCTAGTGGCCGATCTACTTTTCGAATAACTTGAGGCCTCGGCTTAGGAGATATGTCTTGTTCGATGGACAGGGATCACATTGTATTTCCACATGCCCTATTCATCGTGGGCTAAGGAAATGTAGGGCCCGATGATGATGTGTTGTGGGTGGTGATATTCTATTGGTTGATTTGTGGGTCCATCTACCATGTCATGAACAATTTCATATTGAGTGATTGTGAACGCCTGATGCACCAACATCGGTAAGGATCAATGATCGAGATTCAAATCAGTTCTAAAAGAGATGACTAGATTTGTTGCTCATTGTCTGGACGTGAAATAAATATTGGATTGGGTATGGATTTGTCAATAGGTAAAGTCGGTTGTTGACTCATCACCTGAGGATCCAAATGCCATGTTGGTGCAAGTCAAGTTGCAAAGGTGTAGATAGATCAGGTTGATTTCTGAGTCGACATTAATGTGGTCAGGATATGCTGATAGGATCAATGAAGGTGTAGATTTACAAAGATTTACACGACAAGTGGAAGGTTTCAAGATGATGGCATTTGATAGATCAGATCTTTTGAGTAGGGTCAAATAACATTGATGATGAGTTGATAGATAGAGTGTGGTACACGGAAAAGAGTTTCAATTGCATATCAAATCTTGTTTTCTTCTGTTGCTACAGATATATTATGACTCTAGTCAGCTTCCTAACGGTTCTCTTCAATTTGTTAGTTGGTGGCGCTCTTCCCAAGTTTTTGTTGTTCAAATGTAAGTTTGGTTTTGCCCTAAAGTGATCGGTAGCTTGTTGCAATACTTGTTCTATAAAAAGATTTTCAATATCACTTAGGAAGGGTTTCAGTCTAAGGTTTGGTACAGAGCTCCAATATTTATAGGGTTCCACTAGTAAGATTAGCTGATAATGAGCATCATTGTAATTTCTTTTCATAGAGCAATTTAGATGAATTTGTGTTAAGTCTTTTATAGGTTTTGAGTCTGTAGGTTGTATTGATATTGTATGACAGAGATAGCAGAGGTTCTGTTGAAATATAATTTTGATTCAAAACTCTCCAGTGTGCAAAATCAGTCATGTTTTAAATGGAATAAAAAGATTGAGTAGAGATCATGACACGATCAAGGTGTTTAAAAACTCTGTCAGAACCAACCCTAAAATTACACCAAGTATGCCAAACATTCTGTGTATGATGGTACCATTTTATATTGGGATAAAAAAGGCCTAATTTATTACGCATGTAAAAGCATGCCTCGCGCTCACCAATTGTCCATCGAAAAGGTGAAATGCCTTCTTTATCAGAGGCCACCTCAAATATATTAAATGTAATATCCCATTCTTAGCTGACCATGGTTGGTGGTTTGGATTAGTCTATCAGTGGCCCTCGTAGGCTACGCCAGTTGGTTACACTGCCCCGGTTGGTAATTCAGGGAGCCAATTCCCTTTCCGAGGTTAGAGGTATTCACGATTGCTCTTTGTTTGGGTCAGTTTGGTACACTTACTATTTATAGTAAATCATTTATCCAACATTTCTATATTTGGCAGGGCACCTAGACCAGCCTCAATTGCAGTGATAACCCTTGGCATCTTTGTTGACCAGGTATTCAGAGATTTGTTAATTATAGCAAATCAGGGGTTGATAGAAGTGGACCCTTACTATTTTTAGTAAGGCAGTTGGATGCGCAGTGGAAACATTAGTCGACCTCCAGGTTCAGACAGAATAGAGAGATAATGAGTATTCGATGAGATATTAGAATTTTAATGACATTAATGATTATTTATTAATGGTTATATTATAAAGATATTAATTAACTTTGTAAAGTTTATGAAGTGAAAGGGGCCAAGGACATCATTAATTTGCATTAAATATATATCATTAAAAGTGTTGTTTGGGTGCCTAAGTGTCGGAGGGAAATATAATTGATTATTATATTTCAAATCATCAAAAGAAAGTATATTCAAAAGCTAAGTTATGATTTAAGTTATGTGAGGTGTAAGATTGAAGCTACTAGATCGATTTTCTATTGAGAGTTATAAAAGCCTTCACATGAGAAAATCAATTCATTCATGACTTGTGCTTTTCATAATCTTGTTTGTGTGGAGAAGAAATTGAAACAAGGGTTTAAGAGATTTCCAACTAGAGGAATTGTAAATTCTTCAAAATTTTCCACCACTTTGAGTTGGTTAAACACCCAATGAATTATGCATTTTCTATGGCTTTATACAGAAGCCATAATTGAGTTAATTGGTGGTGAAAATGAAGATTTGAAACCATAGAAATTTTAGAAATTGTTAGCAGGCGTAGAAATCATTCAGCAATACTTTTTACCATGCCATTTAAGTCTGCTTATGATATCAATAAGGTAGCCGCAAGACACATAGAAGCCATGTGAGACAAGTAAGGCTATCACAAGTGATTGCAAGGGCACGATTTGGGGGTTTGGGTGTGACTCGGATGCATTACTTTTTCAGCATCAAGGATCTTTCATATATTATCATAACCGCATTACATTTTAAGGCTCCCATCATTAGCTGCAATTACATTCCAAGTTATCAATTTGTAATTGGATCAATCTTTGAAGCATAGAAGGTTTTTGTAATTAGTTTCAAATTTCCTGAGTTGAAATAAGTCAAGTTTTGTGCATAATTTGTTTGAGTTACTTGAATTTCCATGCATTGTTTTTATTACATCTTAAAAATACAAAAAAACATAACTCTGGAAAAATTACACAAAAATTTCAAAACTTTAAACCAATTTTTTTTTTCATTGTAATTGTCAAAGTTAGAGCCACAAGGGGGTTCTTATTTTAAAATCATCACACATAACCCAAGTGGTAGGTGGTAGTGAGTTAGTTGTCCATCTCCAAAGATGAGATCTCTCCACAACATCATTGGGAGCATAAACATTAATTATCCCAAAAGAATGATTGTTGATTTGCATGAGGACCCAAAACCATTCTGTGCATAGGGCCCACACCATGAGAAACAATTGCATCTTGCCACCATGGTGAAAGTAGAGTGACAACCCCTCCACGTCCAGCTTCATGGTCAGAAATTAAAACCAGACTATTAGGCCAAATAGCATGACATGTCATAGATAACATGAAGGTGGAAATCTTAACTTCCCGAAGGAGAAACATCAATTCAAGGATACTTCAAACTAACATATTGCAATATATACTTGCGGGAGAGGTATGTAAGACCCCAAACATTTCATGAAATGAAATTCATTCCATAGTATCGTTCATGCTATACTCGCCCCCAAAAGAGGAGAAACAATTATGCAAAAAATCTTAATCTAGATGGAAGAAAGGATAAAGATCCTCTGGGATCACTTGTCGTTTTCCCAGTCCTTCATCTTTTAAGGCATCCCACCTGAGAGGCTGTGAGAATAATGCAAGGAAGTCGAAGCATCAACAATCAAGGAAGTCGACTAAGGAGTACAAACACAAATTGAGAAAGGAACATATTCATTCTGGTTCTTTGTATGAGAAAGAGGGGTAGTCGTGTTATTCCCTTGTGGAACAAGGTTTGAAACACTCTTTGTGGGAGAGGAACTCTTGGAAATTTAGGTTGCACAATGTCCTGGGCTCGCAAAGAAGAAGAGGAATCCTACTTATGCTGAAAAGCCAAAGTCATGCGCTTTCCTTTACGGACCACAGTAGTTCATCCTTCATTTGCTTTGGGGGTGTCTAGGGTCTAAGCAAAAACTGCCTCCTTAGGAGGAGACTTAGTCCTTGCATTTGCAAGAGGGCAATCCTTGATTTAATGCTTTGCAGACTGGCACCGGAAACATGTATTAGAAAAATTTAAATACATCACACGCTATGAGAAACAATGCCCACCAACCTAAATCTCAATTGTCTCTTTGAGGTCTTTTGCTAAATCAATTTCTATGTAAACCCTCTTATGAGGACGGGCATGAAAAAAATAGTCTGGCTCCATGCAAATAACCCTGCCGAAGGTTTGTGCTATATTTTGTAGAAAGGGCCAACAAGGCAAAGGAAGACTTGGAAATTATACCCAAACCGGAACCTTAAGCTTTTTTTTGTCAAAGACAGAAAAGTCTCGTGACCAAGGTTGAAAGACCAACAAAGAAAAATGGACAAACTAGAGACCAATTTTTAGAATACCTTCCACATGAGATGGGTTTCCAAAACGGAACAAAAAGAAGCCCTTAGTCTTGAATTTTTAATGCCATCCGAGCAAACCCCGTGAGGGGTCCATGCCTTGGCAACCCATTCCAACAACATAATTTTAGGAGGAACATGACCCACAAAATAACCTATTAAGGTAAAAAAATTAAGCCACAGGCAGTGTCAAAATCTTGAACTAACATTTGGGGTTGAAGAATTCTTACCTTGCGGGAAATGTTCGGTACAAACTTGCGGGGACATTTGCTCAATGGAGCCATGATCTCCCAAAGCCAGAGCTCCAATGCCAACAGAAACTATCGAGCTTTAATGAAATGCTTATCATCCTTAGATAAATGTCACTATACAATAATTTATGCGTAATCACCGAAAAATTGCAACAATTTAAGCTTTTGAGAGAACAATAACAAATAGTAAATTTTAAACAACACAAATGACGTCACTGACATGTAATGAGGTGATTTTATTCATGTAGATGATACTATAATGTTAAGAGTCACAAATTTTTTTTCCAACAACTATAAACAAAACATGATAACAAATGAAGTATAAATTTCTATATTATTATGTGTTCCCTAGTCCGGAAATAGTATAAATTATTCAGTATAATTTTCAATGGCTGAAAATCCTCCACATTTTATATCATTGTTGGCAACACGCGGTCAATGTCACCTTGATAAGTTTGCTTTGCTGAACTCTCGGTTGAGCTGCGAATTCATCTACTGCCATCCACGAGAGAAAACAAACTTTGGCATCACTTACTTGTGATATTGAAAATTATCCAGCCTAAAAAGGTGCCACCTCATGATGAAATACATACCTTTGCTGCTGAAATTTCACTTTCCTATATAAAAATGGAAAAAGAAATTGGTTTCAACATACACACGGGTCCATTTGGTAGCTGGAATATGCCTAGAATTGGCATTATCTAATTCCCAATTTTGTTTCTTTCATGTTTGTGTCCATCCAAAAAAATTGGAATTGGAATTTTGAAATTCCAATTTTGCCCCAAAATGGGCATATGCATCTTCCACCCAAATAGGTGGAATTGGAATTTATAATTCCAATTCCAATTTTTATAAAACCAAATTTAATATCTTTTCGGATTCGTGACTTCTCCAAACCTTCATTCTGAAACACATTGGTATATTATATTGCTATATTCACACATGTTTGTATATATACAAAGGTGTGTATATACACATGTGTGTGTCTATACACACACACACACACACACACACACACACACGTGTGTATATAACCAAATTTAATATCTCGTCAAATCTGTGACTTCTCCAAACCTTTATTTTGAAACACATTGGTATATTATATTGCTATACACACACACATGCACACACCTATGTATATATATATACACATGTGTGTGTAAGTGTATGCATATCCATATGTGTGTATATACACACATGTGTAAATATACACATGTGTGTATATATTCAAAGAAAATATGAAATAAACAATTAAAAATCCTTATGAATCCTCTCAATCATCTTCCAAGTGAACCAAACGGGTCCAATCCATATTCTAGAAATCATTTTTAGGATAAGTATCTTCCAGAATTGCAACATCTTCCAAAATTTACTATATCCAGCATTTGTTATTCTAGCACCCAAAAAGGCCCCAAGAGAATATTGGACTTTTCGATATGGAAAATGGGAAATGTGACCATCCCTGCAATTCATGCACGGGCAAAAATTAGAAAGCCAAAAATTAATCTATTAAACATACCCATCCTTGAAATTACGAAACAATAAGTAAGGCTATTTTATGATAAATGTTTTCTCTACCTGATCCCGACCACTTCTATAAATTTTGTATCAATCTGTGAAAATTAAGAAATTTTAAGCTATAAGAAAAGTTATAAATTATCATACAATAAAGCGAAGAATCACATATGTACAACCCCTTCTTTATGTGGGAGGAAGAAACATAAACTTGCAAATAAACACAAACAAAATAGAAAGAACTCTTTTAGGCTTCAACAAACAGATCTTTCAATTAATGTCCTTTTAATTTTTACAGAGCTGCCAGTGCTCATAAATTGGTATTAATTCTGCATCAAAGTAGAGTATTTTTCACCTTACAAAACAAAGCATTGTCCTTTCAAAAACAAAGTTTTCAGCTATGCAGGAGGCTTCCATAAAATCCTAGAAGAAGAGTCTAGATGCATCGGAAAGAAGAAACTAGAAAGGAAGATAAAAGAAGGCTGAAATAAATGCAGTCGGTGGAGTGGTTGAGTTACGGTCAGCAGGGAAGATTAAATACTCCAGCTATATGTCCACGTCAACCAACACTCCCCCTTAATCTTCACTGCCATGTATTTCTGTGATACCAATTCCTTCTCGAAGATGCTCAAAAATGTTCTTTGCAAGTGGCTTTGTGAATATATTTGCCAATTGTTCTTTGGACGTGCAAAACTCAAGATATATGTCACCATTGTTTACCAATTCCCTTATAAAATGATATCTAGTATCAATATGTTTGCCCCGTTTATGAAATACATGATTTTTAGATAAGGCAATTCTTGAATTGTTATCACAATAGATTTTCTTAGGTTCTTTTTTATGATGTCCCAAATCTGAAAGTACTCTCTTCATCCAAACTACTTGACAAGATGTTGATGTGGCTGGTACATATTCTGCTTCAGCTGATGAAAGGGTGACAATCGGTTGTTTCTTTGATGCCCAAGAGATAGCACTGAAACCTAGATGAAAAATATATCCAGAAGTGCTTTTTCTATCATCCATGCTACCTCCCCAATCACTATCTGTAAATCCAATCAGCTTGTAATCATCTGAAAAAGTATACAAAATTCCAAAATTCTTTGTTTCAACTATGTATATCAAGATTCTTTTTCCAGCTCTCTTATGTGACTCCTTTGGTTTGTCCATGAATCTAGAAATGAGACTAACACCAAACATGATATCCGGTCTTGTGGAGGTTAAATACATGAGGCTGCCCACTAATCTTTTAAATAAAGTTGTATCTACACTTGAACCTTGATAAACCTTACTAAGCTTCAAACCCAATACAACTGGTGTAGGAGCTGAATTCACATTTGTCATCTTAAATCTTTTCAAAAAATCATTAGCATACTTGCTTTGACATATGAAAATTCCTTGATCGTTTTGACTTACCTCTATGCCAAGAAAGTATCTCATGAGGCCCAAATCAGTCATATCAAATTCTTTTTTCATGGCTTCCTTGAATGAGCTAATTGACATATTGTCTGTGAATATCAAGTCATCTACATACAAACAAACTATCAAAATTTCTCCTTCATCATTCACTTTGACATACAAAGTTGGTTCATTGCCACGCTTGTTAAAACAATTGTTCATAAATTAAGAATCTATCCTGCTGTACCAATCTTTAGGAGCTTGCTTCAAACCATATAATGCCTATTTCAATCTGTATATTTTATGTTCTTGTCGAAAAACTTCATAACCAGGTGGCTGATTTACATATACTTCTTCCAAAATGTCATTTAAGAATGTTGATTTGACATCCATTTGATAAACTTTCCATTTGTTTTGAGCTGCTATAGATAAGACCATTCTTATTGTATCCAATCTTGCCATGGGTGCAAATGTTTCATTGAAGTATCTATGCCTGGTTGTTGTGTAAAACCTTTTTCCACTAGTCTTGCCTTGTGCTTCTCTACTTTTCCATCTACATTATACTTTGTCTTATAAACCCATTTAAATCCAATCACATCCTTGCCTTTAGGAAGCTCCACTATATCCCAAGTTTCATTCTTTTCTATTGACTGGATTTCTTCATCCATGGCTGCAATCCATTTATCTTCTTTTATGGCTTCTTCAAAATAAATTGGATTAGCTTGTGTTAGAAATGCAAAATCACAACAAAAATCAGCATTTTCAGCTTCTTGAGTTTCATCATAAATCTCCCTAAGACTTATTGTCTTCTTTGATGTGTTTATAGACCTTGACCTTAAAGAAGCAAGAGTTGGATTAAAAGACTTGCTGTTGTTATTACTTACTGGAGTAGTGGGATTTGGAGTGCTAGGTACTCTTGAAGGTGTTGTAGGTACATTTGCTTGTGTAGGAGGATTTGCAACCTGAATTTCATCTTCTTCATTCTCTTGTAGAGCACTAGGTGTACTTGTATTTGTTTTGTCTATGCTTCCATCCCATGCCCCTTCTTCAAAAAACTCGACATCACGACTTATTATCAGCTTCTTTGTAATGGGATTGTATAGCTTATATGCCTTGGAATGTTCACTATATCCCACAAATATACATTTCTCTCCTTTGTCATCTAATTTTCTTCTCAATTCTTGAGGTATTAATGAGTATGCCACACAACCAAAAAATCTCAAATGTGATATGCCATGCTTCCTTTTGCTCCAAGCTTCTTCTGGTGTTTTATTTATCACTGCTTTTGTTGGACACCTATTCAATATATATACCGAGCATGCAACTGCTTCAACCCAATATTCATTTGGTAAGTATTTTTCTTTTATCATACTACGTGCCATTTTCATGATTGTTCTATTCTTTCTCTCTTCTACTCCATTTTGTTGAGGAGTATGCCTTGCTGTAAATTGTTTATTTATGCCATTTTCTTTGCAAAAATTCAGAAAATCAGTTGATATATACTCTCCACCTTGATCAGTTCTCAATGTTTTGATATAATATCCACTTTCTTTTTCAACTTTTGCCTTGAACTTTTTAAAAATAGTAAATGTATCAGATTTGTACTTCAAAAAATAAACCCATACTTTTATGCTGAAATCATCAATAAATGTTATGAAATAAAACTTTCCACTCATGGAAGGTGTTTGCACAAGTCCACAAATATCTGAATGCACTATCTCAAGTGGTTGTTTTTCTCTATAAGACTCCCCAACTGAAAATAATTTCCTATGTTGCTTTCCTAATATGCAACTCTCACATGTTGTCTTAAGTGGCTCTATTTGTGGCAACCCATATACCATTTTCTTCTTGTATAATAGTTGCAATCCTTTGAAGTTTAAATGCCCAAGTCTTAAATGCCATAACCAAGATTCATTTTTGTATGAGGATTTAAAAGCTATTTCAACACTATCATTAATTCACTTTGAATTCTTAATGGGAACATCCTATTCTTTGTCATTTCAACTTTTGCAACCAGCCTATTGCTTGGTTTCTTGTCTAAGATCACACATTCACCCTTTTCAAAGTATATTCTATAACCCTTTTGCACCAATTGCCCAATGCTTATAAGATTGTGTTGCAATCCAAGAACATAGTATACATCTGAAATATGCTTCTCCTCACCTTGTTTTATTTTTATGTTAATTAACCCTTTTCCCATAACTGAAACTCTTTGATCATTTCCCAATTTTACTTCTGATTTTACTGAATCATCTATTGTTGCAAACATCTCTTTATTGCAACCCATGTGGTTACTACACCCACTGTCTTAAAACCACACTTCTTTCGAACTCTTTTGTGTTACATTACATGCTATCAATATAGTGTCTTGTTCACTAGTCTTTGACTGATTTTCAGTTGTAAAATGTGCTTTTTGCTTATTCAAATCATATTTCTTTTTCTTACATTCTGATGCATAATGCCCAAATTTGCTAGAATAATGACATTGGATGTTGGATTTATCATACCTTTCTCCTTGATGATGGCTTTGAGAAGGACTGCCCCCCCTTCCTCTTGTTGATTTAGAATGGGCATGTGGGCTCGATGGTGGTCTTCTACTTTCAAATTGTGTGTTTTCTCTTCCTCCCCTTGGTGAAAAACGTCTTTTGCCTCGGCTGTTATTTGATCTCCCTCTTGTTTTGCCAAATGAGAGTTGAGTATTGAATGCATTTTCCAATGATGATGACCCTGATCGATTTAATCTTTGCTCATGCACTAAGAGTGACCCCATTAATTCATCTACTGATAATTGAGAAAGATCTTTGGCCTCTTGAATGGCTATTACTACAACATCAAATTTAGCAGCCAGACTTCTAAGTATTTTTTTCAACAATCTTTTGATATTCAATAGTGTCTCCATAGGACCTTAGCTGATTTACTATTGACATTGCATAAGTGACAAATGTGTCTATTGAATCTGAGTATTTCATATGTAGATTTTCAAAATCCCTTCTAAGTATTTGCAATTTTGCCATTATTACCTTGCCTGTGCCTCGGTATGCTGTTTGCAAACTATCCCATGCTTGTTTTGATCTTGTGGCAGCTGCAACCTTTGGAAAAATTTATTCCTCCATTGCTTGTTGAATGAAAAATAGTGCCTTTGCATCTTTTTTCTTGTTTTCTTCTAGTAAATCTTTATCAGCTTGTGAAAGTGCCCGATAAGCTTGCTGATTTGCTGGTTCAGGAAACCCATTTTCAACAAAATTCCAAATACCTTGAGAGCAAAATAGGGTTTTCATTTTTATGCTCCAATATTCATAATTTTTTCCATTAAAAATTAGAATCTAGGGTTGGGAAATACTTCCATTTGTTCCAGCTATGGTTCTTCAACCTGAAACTTCTCTTTGAAGCAAAACCCTTTTCCTATTTTCTTCAATCTTGCCTTCTTAATGAACTAGGTTGCTGACTTTGATTTTTCGAAAAAAAACTCTTTGAAATTTCTACTGAATCAACCTGCTCTTCAACCTCCAGTAGAACCCTTCTCTTCAAACTGCTCTAATACCACTTTGTGGGAGGAAGAAACTGAGAAGAAACATAAACTTGCAGATAAACACAAACAAAACAGCAAGAACTCTTTTAGGCTTCAACAAACAGATCTTTCAATTAATTAATGCCCTTTTAATTTTTACAGAGCTGCCAGTGCTCATAAACTGGTATTAATTCTGCATCTCATAAATTGGTATTAATTATGCATCAAAACAGAGCATTGTGCTTTAAAAAACAGAGTTTTTCAACTATGCAAGAGGCTTCCATAAAATCCTAGAAGAAGAGTCTAGATGCATAGGAAAGAAGAAACTAGAAAGGAAGATAAAAGAAGGCTGAAATGAATGCAATCGGTGGACTCTTGAGTTACCCTCAGCAAGGAAGATTAGATACTCCAGTTGTATGTCCACGTCAACCAACACTTTAATGCCTTATACCTTACCCTGCAGAGGAGAAATTGGGAATAAATACAAATGTGCTTGCCTTGTATTTTCATGTAAAATCTACAATGTCACAAATCTATTTACTCTAGACTTGAGATATCTAAATTTATGTTTGATACCTGGTTAACAATTCCGGCGGGCATTTTCCAAAATCCCATATCTTTGTAGGGGCCAAACTTTTCCTGAACTACGAGAATCTGCGTTGAAATTGCCACTTATCAATTCAAGTTAATGGTTGGACAAGAGTAAGTTAACCACAATAAACCAGGTGAATAAGAATTTCTATACACAGCTATATGACAAACAGATCATGGCTTTGACCAGCATTTCGACTTGGAATTTTAAGTTTTATAAATTAATAAGTAGTCAATATGCCACCTTTTTCATTATCATAATGGTAAGAAAAGAAATCCCACTTCACACACAAAGACTTGAAGCAAACAATGTTTTGTCACAGTTAAATAAAGTAGCAGCAACAAAGCATATAAGATCGTATGATTAAGAAATAGTTCAATTATATGCATGGTTGCCTCTCTCTTGTCGTTGTACTTGAAAGCTGCAATTCCAACTCAATGTGAAGCATTATCAGGAGAGTACAAGGAGTTTGAGGGATACAAAACACTAACATCACATATGAAGGCTCAGAATGGTTATCCTTCTTACAACTCGCCAAAAAGTACACAAATTCTATTATAGCATATGCCTATGACTCCATATAATTTATAAAAGTATTACACGACATTAGTTTGACAACAAATGCTTCTACACCATTAAAAAGAAATGGTAGTAAGCATTTTGTTAAAAAATGACCTCAATCGCAACTGGAACTAGTTTTTCCTGTTCCATGGGTACTTTAATCCACACCCCCTTCTTCCCCTTCACAAAAAAACAAGTACGAATTAAAGCTATGAATTATTATCAAAACGATGCCTTGAGTGAAGATGCAAAACGAGGAACATCGTTGTCCATATTTTATATGTCAACTTCTACACCACAATGTCCGTCTTCCCAAGCTTTTAGCAGTTCATGTACTTCTTTTCCATACAGCTCGTTTATGACTACTTCAATGTTGTTGATGGCACTATCATTACTCAATGCCATTGTGTCATGGAAAGTAGTAAGCACTAAGCAGTGATCTGCCAAAAAACCAAGGTTCAGTAGAAAGCTAGCAAATAGAAACCTAAGCCAAAAATATTAATGGACGTTGTGAGTGAGATGTAGGTTGGATTCTTCCTAAACAATGGAATAATAACATGTTGGCCCCTTCTATAAAGAATTTTGAAAATTTTCAGATTTAAACAAATATACATCTCTATTTAATTATATAAGTTATGGAACAAATATTTCTTTTTGTGTTTTAAAAACTTTAGAACTTTCAATCTAGTGCATGTACAATTTATGTGTATATTTTAATTGTTAATGGTTTTACCCTTATGCAATTGAATCCACATTTTACAGTATAAACAATATAGAATGAGAAAATTACATTCTTTCATCATTTATTACGATGGCTTGCTAAATTTTTAACCCAAGCATTAAGAAGGTGTATGGATAAACCTCTTTTCGCACAAATTATAGTCAAGTTTTACTACTCAAAATAGGAGGATAGTTTGATTTAGATAAATTTAGTAATCTTCGCAAGTAGACCCAACGAGAAATCATCACGGATTCAATGGCAAGGCTTACAAGCCAACATTTCCAAGAAGATCATTTGGTAGAAAAATGATTCTAACAATATAGATCTAATCAATGCAGAGTATTGTGTCAATTCAAATCATACTTACAAATATTCAAATGGGTTGCAACCATAAGTCCTTGGAAACCCCTTGCACAAATATTATTATGCTCTTCACATGTAATAATCTAGTGAAATTATTACAGAAAATTGGTGTTTCTCCCATCAGACGTTGGAGGAAAGATTGGCGATGGTGCCCATTGACAACATTTTCCAGCTATAAACCACGTCTGAGTTATCAATGTCTCTCACCTCATTTTTCTATGGTGCATATTTTGAACCAGCGTTGGCATCTCCAGTCCTCACATTCAACTTCGAGGAAGAGGTTTCCTACTATTTGGTCTGCTATCACAGAACCCAAAATAACTCATTTTGCTTGGTGAATTATTTTCCAAGGCTTGCCTCTAGGTTCCTGTCTCCATCATTTGGGAGTATCAGACCCTCACTTTCCCTTTTCTGGTCATCCTAAATCTTTCCTCCATATATTCTGGTTATTTCGAAGGGCTCACCAATACTGGGTGTGGATTCATGATTTTTTTAGTCCCTTTCAACCAGAATTTTTCTCTTGGCATATGGTTACTTTGGGTGCTTCCCCTAGATTTCTATCTCCTTTCCTTCAGCTCTGGTATACTTTTAGGATGGAATCTTGTTTTCAATTTGGAAGGACAGAAATGCGGCTATATTTGGACATGCTAGTATTGATACTTGTGTTTCTCTTTATGCTAAAGCGTGTCTTTGCTATAATGTGATATTACAGATACAAGTACATGAAGATAAGGTGGCTCTTGAAGTGCCTCCTTGCAAGAGCTTTTACAACATTGGGTAAATTCCCCTTGTACTATTTCCAGGGTCCCATTAGATGGTTCTATTTCCAGTGATCGTTTACCATCCTGTGGTCGTCGTTGTGGTCACAACTCCTTTGCCAGGCGTTCACTCGTGCACCACATTCACAGGTTCCTCGGTGTCGTTCTTACAATCCATAGGATTTTTCCCATCGGCGGTCAACATCGCACCCACCTGGTGGTTCTTCTTTTGGATGGCCCTCTGCTCGTGGTGTTCATCCTGCTACTACAGGTTGGCCCCGTTCAGGTGGTGATTCCAAATGGCTTCCTTGGCTTTCCTTGGCCATTTCTCCACATGGGGATGATAAAGAAAAGGAAGGAGAGACAACTGATTGTTGGTCTATTCCAGACCCCATTCCTAACCATGCTGATGTATGGGGGAAGGGTTGAAGCAAGAAGATGAGTCCACTTAAGGTGAAACTTTCATACTTAGCCAAATTCACGAAATCACACTGAATGAAATGGGTTCCCGCTTAGAATGAACGGGGTCTCGTTTAGCTTCGAGGTCCCAAGCCTAAAATTTTAGAAACGAGATCCCGTTTCAAAAAACAAAACGAGATCTCGTTTCAAAATAGGGTCCTATTTTGAAAAACAAATTGGGACCCCATTTCAAAACGAGATCCCGTTTTGAAAAAATATTATTTTTTAAAGAAAACCTTCCATCCATCCATTTATAAGTTATGAATTTAAAAACAAGGTAAACGGGGTAACATTTACTAAACGAGATCCCGTTTTTAAATTTTTTGAAATTCAAGACCGCTTTTACTGTTGGCTTTTGGTTTGGAAAGAGGCTTGGGTAGCCAAACCATAGCCTTGGACCTGGTTTGACCTGCAACTTGAAGGCTCTGCTAGTGTCCATACAAAATAAGGACTTTAGACATATATCTGAAGACTTTTTCAGAGGAATATTTTGACAAAATAAAAACCCATTATAGATCAGACTGTGCAAATTCCAAATATGTAATTAATTTAAAATTTGACTGAAATTTCTATTTTTCATTGAATTTCTACTTAAACAGGTCCACAAACTAAAGATAACAGGCTATTTTGTTATTTTAATAATTTTTTTATTTGAAAATTTCTCGCAAAAAAATTATATGACATCAAACTAGAGACAATTCTACACACGTTAAAAAAAAATTTTAAAAACTCATGTTTTGGTCAAATTATGCTTGTCGTACACGAGAGATTTTAAAAACAACAATTATGCCTAATAAAAAAATAATAAAAGAAATACATTCAAACAAAAAAATACAACAAATATTGTCATCAATCTTACTGTGTTACATACCATTTCCCAAAAGTATTTAGAGAAATAGTTTTATTTAGATCAAATTTTGCTTGTCGTACACGGACATAGTATGGTCCTAAAACAGGGACTTTTAAAATGTGGGTTTTAGTAATGCCCATTGAAAATAAAATTTTGTCACCTGGGTATTAACATAAATTACATATTTGGAAATTAGACTTAAAGTACTACTACTTCTATTACTGATTTTCTTTTAGATTCAATCTCTAAGTGCTTCAAATATTCATCTCAAACAGGATGAATTTGAAAAAACATGAAAAATAGTTCCACTTTTTGGCCAAAAAGTGGACTGAACTTCTTGCTGGCACCCGGAAGAAGGATGATCTAGACCCTCCTCCTTCAGCTAATACTACATCACCTACTTAGGGGTTTCTTTGTATTTGGGCTATGCCCATGTTAGTTATGGTTTTTGGTTTCTGGATTGATCCTGTTTGACATTATCGGGGAGTGATTTTTAATTCTCCATACTTTTATTTTTTGATTTATGTACTAATCTTTCTTAATTAATGGTTATCCATATTTCATAAAAAAAGTATTATCTTTAAGTTATTGTTCTCTTTCTTTTGTAATCTAAGCATCATATCTATATGTGCTAAATCAATATTCATCTATCGATGAATGAAATGCAAATTGACATTCCTAATAAACTCTGCAATGAGTTGTAAAATTCACATGAAGAGAAATGACTTTAGATTTCAAGTATTGCAAGGATTTGTTTGGCCATGTTATAGTAAAAAAAAGAACTAATTGACACAAAAATAAAATTGAGCAAAATAAAACACAACATATAAAGGGGGTAGAGAATTAGAGCTCGGGTTAATTGGTTAAAAGAAGGTGACAGAGGATCCAGTTATTTTTTTTAACTTGATTAGGCAGAAACAAAAGAGGGAAAGAATTGAGGAGATTTCCTTGCATGGTATCTCCACTAATAACTCCGAGGAGATAAACAAGACATTTTTTGAATTTTATCAAGATCTTTTTACTTCAGAGCATAAGAATGAAAACTTTGAGAAATTGGAACAGTGATGTGGAATGATCCCCAAAAAAGTGACTGAGAGAGATTGTACTAGCTTGTCAAAGGACATTTCCTTATCTAAAATTGAGGATGCAATTAGATCTCTGGTCAATGTGAAATCACCCAGGCTAGATAGGTTGATTGTAGAATTCTACAAAGCTAACACTGATTGGATTGGACAAGAGCTATTAGAGCTATATGAGGAGGCATTCCTTAGGGGATCACTTGGTCAGGATATAAATAGGGGGGGTAATAAAAATGTTGCCCAAGGGGGGTGATAGGTCTATGGTCAAGAATTGGAGGCTTATCGCCTTGTTAAACCTCTCTTATAAAATTTTAGCTAAGACCCTTGCCAAGAGGATTTCAGGGATTTTAGGGAGGATTATCTTGGTCACTCAAACAAGCTTCATTAGTGGTATGTACATATTGGAGAATCTGATTACCAGCTGGGAAGGTATGCACCAGGCAAAAGCTGATAAATAGGATGCAGTTATGATATTACTTGATTTTGAAAAAGCATATGACATGATTGAGTGGCCATTTGTGATTGGGATGTTGAAAGCAGTTGGCTTTCCTACAAGTTTCTGTAGATGAATTGAAATACCTTTTAAGGATTCCTCAACTGTGATTGATGTGAATGTAACCTTGTTCAGACCTATATTGTTGCAAAGATCTATTCGACAAGGATGTCCCATTGTCCTGACTCTTTTTGTTATTGTTGCAGATGTCTTATCCTATATTGTGAGGAGTTCTATTCTAGATCAACCTGTAAGAGGTATAAGGTTGCCTGATGACAATATCTTACTCAATGCACAATTTGCAGATGATACTGCTTTCTTCCTGGAATGTGATGAAGCCAATTTTGTTAATGTTTTACAAAGATAAGAATTCTTTTGTATGAAATCTGGAGCCAAAGTTTCTCCTCAAAAGTCCACAGTCATTGGATGGTTTGATGTGCCTCCCACATGGATTGTTAACAAGGGTTGGGGCTGGACTAGGCCCTCTAAAGTGGTTAGGTATCTTGGAATTCCTTTTTCTACCAGTCCTTACCTTAAAGAAATATGGGATTGGATCTTCAATAAGATTTAAAAGAAACACCTCAATTGACAAACCCATTTGCTCTCCTTGGCCAGTAGGATTCAGGTGGTGCAAAAGGTCATATCTTCTCATGCCATCTATTATGCATCCACATGGATTTTCTCTAATTATCAGGTCAATAAGTTGGAAAAAATAATGAGGGAGTTCTTGTGTTCCGATGGGAAAGGAAACAAAAAAAAAGGCACAATATGTTTTGGGAGTGGTGTTATACCCCGAAAGAGTTGCGGGGGAGGGGGGGTTGGGTCTTTGGGACCTTAAAGCTCATGGAATTGCTCTGACTGCCAAATGGATATACAAATCAATACATGCAAATGAACATTAGAAGGTTCTATAGAGAAACAACATCAGTTTGTCCAAACCAAAGAAAGGCAAGAATTGGAACTCTATTGGGTTCTTGGATATTTTACTGGGTGAGTTTAATGTTAAGACATTTGGATCTACTCTCTTCTCTTCTCTTTCGAAGGCAGGGTCCAAGTGAGGAAATTTGTTGATAACATATTTTCCATTGGCCACTCTCCTACATTCTCTTGTTTGGATATATCTTTGTGGTGGGGGCTCATGTTGACCAACAAACCTTTGGATCTTACTCAGTCTTGTTCTAGTAGGATTTGGAATACCTTGGGCATTGGTACAGTTGGTGATCTTGATCTTGTATGTAATCGTATGGGTTCTTGGGAAGAGTTAAGTGGTAAATTCAACATTCCTCCCTCTTACAGGAAAACTTATACTTTGATTTTCAAAGTAGCTGGGACTTTCTTTCCTGGCAAGGTTGTGTCGGGTATTCAGACTATGGAGCAAATGAAATGGAATAATGACAACTCTTTTTTTGATATCAATGCCAAGTAGTTGTACACGATGATCAGGGATGATACCAAAATCACACATTGGATTAATGAAATCTGGGGATGTCTTTGGACAGAATCTAGGCGGTCTTTTGTTTTCATTAGGTTTTGGTATAGTGGTGAACCCAAAAAATATTGTCTTGTGTGCCAAGTCTTACTCAAGAAGATTGTTGTTCGGGACATGTTGTCTCCTATCGGTCTTCCTCCTATTGTCTACTCTGTGTGCCCTGCCACTGAATCCATTTCTCACCTATTCTTTGAGTCTCCCTTGGCTGTCCGAGTGTGGTCTATTTTCCTTGGGTCACCCATTTTCTGGAACTCTCGCCCTGATCTTTCTTGGTTTGAAATTCTTGATGGTTTCATTGATTTCTTTGATAATAAAATTAACACTTTTTGGTCTATTCTTTTCTGCGAAATTGTTTGGTTTTTGTGGAGCAAGAGAAATGAGGATGTTTTTCAAGGTACAAGGAGGATCGTTACTGAGTTTAATTAGAAACTCACGTTCTATTATATAATGTTATAGGTGTATATGGTATTGGAGGTACCAAAAAGCCGATTTATGATTCTGGTTCGTGAAGGAATGTTGCTCATATATAAATCTGACATCAGATCTGTACATTTCTTCGATTCCTATAAAGATATGTTGGATGAAGAGGAACTCAGTGTCATTGAACAATTCATGAAAGAGAAGAAAATCACCAAGGAAGATGTTGTTGAGATTAACAAGATGCCTAATCTCACAGATACACCTCGGTGGGAAGCTCCTCTTACTGTTGCTCCTGACATAAATCACCCACTCGGGAGGTTGAAACTGATAAAGCTAAAGTCACCAATAACATAATTGGATCATGGGATGCAATATGAACTAGTATTTGATGTTGTATTTTTTGATAGTCACAACTCTCGATCTCATTATTTTGTAATGTATGGATAAACTGGTCATAGTTAGTTGATAGAATAGTAAGAGTCAGTCCTTTTTTTTTTTATAGTAACAGCCAATACTGTTAATTGATATCAAGCTCATACAGTGATGTAAAAACTTTTGTTTACTATCTTTAATACAAAAAAATTATGTAATAATCTTTCTTAATTAATGGTTACGCATATTTCATCAAAAAAAATTCTTTAAGTTATTGTTCTCTTTCTTTTGTAATCTAAGCATCATATCTATATGTACTAAATCAATATTCACCTATTGATGAATCAAAGTCAAATTGGTATTCCTAATAAACTCTGCAATGAGTTGTAGAATTCACATGAAGAGAAATGACCTTAGATTTCAAGTATTGCAAGGATTTGTTTGGCCTTGTCAAAAAAAATTATGGATAGAAGAATAACTCATTTCTAATTTTAAATTTCATTTTTACATGATCTTCTTTAGTGTTCTTTGCACTTTGGGCTTCTAGTTTTGTTAATTTTCCATTAGTATGCGTTATTTTTTGAATGATGCCATTTATTGGTTTCTTTAAAAATAATTCTCCGTTCACTACGAAGAAATAAACAAACTCCATGTAAAATTTAACCAATGATTTTTTTTAAAATTTTCTTTAATTGTTACTATTATATGCTTAAAAACTATTTAAATCACTCGAAAATTAAATAAAGTTCAGTAACATAAAACTATAAGAATACATAAAGGGAAAATGAACTAGCACAAAAAATTGTGTTAAAATTAATAAGGCTGTTAGTGAAATACCATTACATTAAGTGGTCAAGAAGTCAATGTTAAAATAAGTGTGCTAAAGTAGGAGTAAAACCTAAAAGATGGAAATAAAAGGGGGATATGTAGAGTGATAACTCAATCAGGGAATGTTATAAAATAATGTGAAAAAACCTCTTTATAATGTGTAGATAAAATTTGTATCTAGTTAAGGCTAATTATAATTGGTTAGAAACATTTTTGAATCAATTTGAGTTATTTGTGACTCACTAATTTATTTATTTATTTATTATTATTATTATTATTATTATTATTATTATTATTATTATCAAACATTAAAACTAAAATATCACAATCTAAAAAAACTAGAATATATCATAAGTTGTATGCTTTTGCACTTGCAATAATGCGCTGATAGGAATTTATACTTTATCTTTTAAAATTAAAAAAAAAGTAGATAAGAAAAAATAATTTACATACTAATTTGGTATTATTTTTTTTCTTTTTAAATTATTAACTTGTGTTTTTTTTGTTTTTTTGATCGGTAAAAGGCCGAAGCCAGAATTTTATTAATATTAAAAATAATTTTTACAGTATAACCCCACTCGCTGCGGGCGCTGGTAGGAAAGAGTGGGGTCGAAAAAACCTCCAGCCTTGCCCGAGACAAAAGTCCTATACCTGATATAGAAATATACGTGGGCATTCCCACGACTCGAGCTTTGTCGAGATTTCATAAATACATAGGTCCGTGGGCATACCCACTACCGAAAAAACTAACAATTTACAATTTA